>MJUU01070111.1:13649-44168 GCA_002080025.1 Modiolus philippinarum
TTTTTTTAACACCGAGTCCCAGTTTGCTTTTTGCTCCTATTACACCCTGAACTATCTTTTTGTTTACAGCTTCACCGACTGATGATGGTTTTACTTGTTTTAGGTCAGACATCATCTTCTTGTCGCATTTCCGTTTGTCGATTTGCGCATCATAACAAAGATCATGACTCCTACAAACCCTATTTAATTTGTTCTTGGTGGGTAAGTCCATTGTGTTGTAAGGCCCACAGTAATTCGTTCCTGGGAGAGTAATTCCGCCCTTCGGCATTGCAGGTTTGATGGCCTTGTGTATGTCAAGTTTACCACCTGCGGTTCCTGCGGCGGTTCCCGTTCCTGTGGTTCCGGCGGTGCTACGCGAAACTTGTTTTTCGTGATTTTGCAGCTGGAACACGTGCTGTATTCTATGAACTTACCGTTGGATAATTGTACAACCCTTGGAGAAAGAGACTCCGTGACTGTTTTCTCTTTTACGCAGTAGCTCATTTTTTGAAGTACTCTTTTAATAGTATTTCATTTTTTATTGCATCCGTCGGACTGCCGCGGGCACTAAGGTCTTTGTACATTATATCGTAGATGTCTTTCTCTTGTGCTTCTCGTAGAAAGAATAGACAGAAGTAGCCACATAGAACACTTAGTTTGTGTTGGTACTGGATTGTGTTACGTCTGTATTTACCCTTTATATAGTCAATAAGTTCTTGTGGTGGTGAAAGACCATAACTATCAAAGTAAATATTTCTTTTGTCACGGAAGTCCCAACACACCCAATGAGTACCGGCACCACTTGTAGCGTCCAAATTAAGGACGCCGCACTCATTCTTGTTTCGTTTTAGTGGTAGATTGTCCCTACTATAAACCCCTCTGAAAGAGGTAATACGTATTTTATCAACCCAGTCTAAAATATCAAAGTAAGTTAGCGGTTCAAGCGTCTGCCGTAGGCACTTTTTGTCGCATGACGTAGGGTCTGCGTACGCTGTCTACTTGTAGTCCTTTGCCCGGGCGTTCGACTTGTAGTCCTTTCCCCATTAGGCCGGCCAGCAATGACACTGCCAAACTGGCTAACATACCAAGGAATCCACCGGTCTGTTGTCTTTTTGTGATTCTAAGACCAGTTCCTGTTTTCTGTTTGAGTGCTGACTGCAATTGCTCTTTCTGTGTTTTTGTTAGGTGGTCAACGTAGGGTTTTTGTAAGAGGGTGGTGATTTTGTTATGTGGTACGTCTGCTGTTAAACCGCTACCAAACACCTTTTTCACCACGGTTTCAGCTAGAGCGGAGGCCGCTCCGATGCCAAGGGCAGGTAATAGTTTGGATGCCACTGTCTTTATGACCGGAAGTGCAAGTTTAGCGAGTGCTCCAAGAAAACCTCCATTTTGTGATTGTTTTGTCATTTGTGTCTTTGAAATTCTTATGTGAACCCCAGTACCAGAGGCCTTTGCTTTCTGTATTTTATTTATTTGTGTTTGTGTTAGCGCCATAGGAAAGTCCCCTGTTAATTGGTTATTTGTTAGTCTTAATGTTAGAGAAGATATGTTTTTGTATGCTTTAGCTAAATTCTTTCTCTGACCTTCGGATAAACCAAGACTATAGTTTTTACTCATTTTTTAATACCTTAGATAATTACTATATCATTTCCAATTGTGTCCAAAAATTTATCTTCTTCGTTCAGTACAAGGGCAAAGATTCGGTAGGCAGCGGCTGGAACCTGATTTAATCTGTAATGTAACGTCAAAGATGTGTTCTCCATACTCCCCGATTCGTCTGTGTAAGTCAAATCAAAATAGACTAATCCATACAAGGAGCCGAAGTTGCTAAGGGTAAGCATGTTCCCGGTGTCATAGTCGTTGCTTGCGTTAGGCTTAAAATTACAGGCATCTCTGAAGATTCTGCTGATTTGATTCGAACTATATCCTGTTTCCGGGTAAAAGATACCAGAACCAACTTCTAATCTTGCTGTCAGGAGGGTACAATTTGTGTTTGCTGCATTTACTTTGATTTTGTTCTTGATCATTATGTTTGTCACTCCTTTGTAAAAATATGATTACGTGTTTCGGGTGTTTTATCCCTGTTGTAATACGATACGACCCTTCAACAGATTGACCCGAGGTACTAGTGTTAATAGATTCTCTTAGATATGTCCACCGTCTTGGTTTCATGTAATTCTGAAGTACATTTGTTAAACCAACAGAATTTAGTTTTAGTCTGAGGATCCAAAGTTCAAAGTGTGTAATTACAACTCTACCGTCATCAGCACTATAATAAATAATTGTCGTTGTTTATTTCTACGGTTATTCCCATTTGTGCTGGGGGTAAAAGATTTTGTTCTATTGAATGAAAAAACGAAAATCTATTCAACGGTATTTCTGCTGTTACTTCTCTCCTTGCATTGGTTAACGCTGTTCTTGCAGCAAACCCTGTATTATCAGCAGTGGTTGCTATGTTATCCGGGTAAATAAAGCTGTTTTTCCTAGACTATTCACATATCCGTCTGAAAGTGTAAGCAGTGATTTGACGTGATTTGCTAGAGATAAATTGTTGCAGTCGTACACTATTTTTCCGTTTTGCATAACTGTCATTTGACTAAGAAAATTTGTTACATCTGAAATAACAGATACTGTGTTATCATCTGGTGCTGCTCCGTCAGCTAGTTTATCTACTTTAAATTTAAACAAAAAATACCCATTGTACCAGTCATAAAACGAAGCCCTATCGTTTATACTAAATTTGTAATCCGTTTTGACTTGTGCTTGCCCATTTTGTGGAGTTCTTATGGGAGTGTCTAGTAAAAAGTTACAATACTCATATCGATCACAGAACTGTGTTCCTCTAAACATTTTTTATTACTAGAATATTATTTTTCTTTTTATATAAAAATGATACAGTTTACGAGTCGTGTCTTAAACTTTTTAAAGCAGAGTCTAGAACGAAGTAAAACCTATAAGATTTTTGTTTTATTTATGAGATGTTTAATCCGTAAACATCGTAAAAAATGTGAGTGAAATCTAGACCGTTTTACCCGTCTCAACCGTAGTGAATAACGTTTGTTTGTTCTATAGTCCCGTCAGTAGTAGTTAATATGGGAAAAAATCTGCGGTTTTCAAAAACACGTTTTTTTCATAATTAACTACTTATGGGTGTCAGATTGTCATTTACCAGGAGTTGCAAACGTTGAAGCAGATCGTTTATCTCGATCATTAAATATTGACATAGAGTGGAAATTACATGAAGATGTATTTGATGTTATAGATACATGACATCGATTTGTTTGCATCTGCTACTAATAATTAACTGCCTCGTTATTATTCTTATCTGCCAGATAAACATGCAGAGATTATTGACGCATTTAGTGTAAAATGGACATGTTATAACTATTATTGTTTCCCACCTTTCAGTCGGATGGGAAAAATTCTACAAAAAGTAAAAGTAGACGAGGCAGAACAATAGTAGCACCAGTATGGCCAACACAACATTGATTTCAAGAATTACTACACAATATAGCAGAGGACTCGTTCCTGATACCGAAACAGAAATGGTTCCTATATTAGCCTTGCCAACCATCTGTCCAACGTCCGTTGCAAAAACTATCACTAGCTGTTTTTCGGATATCAGGAAAGAATTGCAAAAGTCTGGAATATCAGAAGACACTTCGGCCATTATTCTCATGTCCTCGTGGAAATGCTCAACAAAAAATCAATATTGGTCAGATTTCTGAAAATGGGTGTCATTTTGTAGTAAAACGGTAATTAATCCATTTGAGGCAACTGAGTTAAATGTGCTGAATTTTTTTACCGAATTAAATAACAAAAGTTTAGGATATAATGCTATAAACACAGCTAGGTATGTTGTCATCTGTGTTATCTATCCGTGAAATGACGGTTTATGAAAGGTTTTTTTAATCTTAAACCTTCTCTCCCTCGTTATCAAACTACTTGGAATGCAGACATAGTTTTGAAATATTTGAGAACTCTATATCCTGTACATACATTGTCATTGCGGTTTTTGTCTTATAAATTAGTTGTTTTATTGTTGTTGTTGACTGGACAACGTGTACAAACATGACATTAAAATTGACACGGACAGTATAAATATAGAGATAAGAAAACTGTTAAAATGTACAAAACCAGGTTCTCATTTAGAGCCAATACGACTACCTGCATACATAGACGATGAAGCTTTGTGTATAGAACATTTGTTAAATGAATATATCAATAGAACAAAGTCATTTAGAAAAACACCAAAATTAATTTTAAATTGTGTCAAACCACATAATCATGTCTCGAAGGCCACAATAAGTCGATGGGTAAAATTAGTTTTGAAATCCGCAGGTATAGATATAAACACTTACAAGGCACACAGTACTCGTTCGGCAAGTTCTTCAACAGCTGTTTTTGCAAACTTTTCTGTAGATAAAATATTAAAAGCTGCTGGATGGAAACGAGAATCCACTTTTAGAACCTTCTATAAGAAACCAGTATCTAGTTGTGATGAAGACAGTTATAGTTTGAAATTATTTAAGGTGGTTCGGGGGACTAAGCGAAATCCATCAGAATTTTTCAATAGTTTGAAGAATTTAACTTCAAAAATTGAACTTCCAAAAAATAAAATAAAATTAGGGGTTCAGGGACGTTATAAGCCCACAATCTTGCGCCGAAAATAGGGAATTTTTAGTTGAATTGTTAAGGAAAATTTTCATTTTTTAAAAATTATTCAAAATTATCCATGAGAATTTTTATTTATTTTAAATATTGCTAGCCCCTGTATTGAACTTTCTAAATACAAAAAGAAAAATGGGGGTCACGGACCTTATTATGCAAATGTTTCACAAAATCAAATTTTTCATAGTGATTTCTTTGTAAAATATTTTTTTTTAAATTACCTCCCTTGTTGTCCCCCGCCTTTCGCGAAAGCGGGGGACTATAGAATTCGCCTTTCCGTCATTCCGTCATTCCGTCATTCCGGATGTCGTTTCCGGATGATAACTTGAGTATCCCTTGCCCGATTAAAACAAAACTTATAAAGATGGAAGGAATAGGGAAGGGCAAGAACCCTATTGATTTTGGGGTCAGTAGGTCAAAGGTCAAGGTCACAATTTCTAAAAATAGAATTTATTGCACCAAAATTTGGTCCGTGTGGGAAATTTTTATTTTTTATCCGATTTCGATGGGATTTTTTCCACTAGATTCCTCTCAATGAATGCTTTCATACATATGCCAACAGATTTCTGGTATCTCTTACCGTTTTCAAGATAATTGGGGTCAAATGTGTTGGGGGGTGGGGTGCCAAAAAATTTTTTTTTTATTTTTCATCGGATTTTGATGGGTTTTTTTGCAAATGCTTCCTCGTGAAAAATGCAATAAAACACTCCCCTGCACATTTTTTCCCATCTTGTACCGTTTCCCACGTAAAAGGGGTCAAAGAGAGACAAAAATGCCATTTGGTTCGTGTGGGAAATTTTTATTTTTTATCTGATTTTGATGGGATTTTTTTTCATTGGATTCCTCTCAATGAATACTTTCATTATTATGCCAGCAGTTTTTTGCTATCTCTTACTGTTTTCGAGATAATTGGGGTTGAAGGTACCGAAGGGGGCCAAAAAATGCCATTTTGGTTTTTGTGTAAAATTTTTACTTATTATCCAATGCGATGGGATTTTCCCCGTTGGATTCCTTTCCTTGAATGCTTTCATGAAAATGCCAACAAATTTTTGTTGTATATTTCAGTTTTTGAGGATATTGCACTCAAAGCTGGCAACAGGTAAAAAAAACTCCATTCATCTAACATACAACTCTAAGGCGGGGGACCTTGAACACTGCTCTATTTTTTAAATTTTCATTTGAAAGAATTTTACAGTATAAATACTATTCTGAATTTTTCGTCTAAAATGAATGCTAAACTTATAGAAATGGGCTATTTATTGAGTGTTTAGCAAAATATTTTAAAGATTTGTCCAAATTTTAAAACGTTTGTATATTTCTTTAATGAAAAATACCTATCAAAGCATGAAACGTGAAAACAAAATGGCGGAATACCACCGATCTACCTTAAAAGCGTTTAAACAATTTAGATTTTATGTCACTCTGTTAGTGTAATATTGCATAGTTTAATAGGAATGAATTTAGAAATATATTACTCAAGGTACAAGAAGTATGTATTCTAGTATGTTTCGAACTAAGGCACATTGCTCTAAAATCTCATGTTTCTTTCAGCATAATTAGTTAATAAAATTAACAAATTAAATGAGACTTGTAAAAGATTTTATTAACTAATTATATGCTGAGAGTTAACATGCCCTCCCGTTGTCCCATCCATGAGTGGTGTTTTACATGTGCTCTAAGCTATCTCTGAATTTGACCACGTGACATGCATCCGCATCTTATGTTAACTCTCAGCCTATTATTAGTTAAGAAGAGTTAATGAAGAGGATATGACTTTTTCGTTAACTGTTCAAGTCAGTTATTCCAGTAATAAATTCTTGACTCTCCGTGTGATAAATGAAATTTAACTATCCATTACAGTGTGTGCACAAACTGTTGAAATGCAATCAGTTATATGGGATATCTGAATAAACACTATCAGGACAACATAAAATGATCCACGGTGCATATGCTAATATTTTTGTATTTAAATTAAGTTTTCCTATAGCAAAATGATGAATGGAGTACATTTAAATAACGAAGCAAATATTAGCAAAGTCTTGAAACAACTTCACATTTGCAAAATACTCATTAACTATTGTTATTTATTACCACTGGACCGATGTCCCTGCTGCGGGACTGTAAGTCCCCGAGGTTATTCACCAACCCAGTAGTCAGCACTTCGGTGCTAACCCGAAAACCGATTGTACTGAAACTTGCAATACTAGTATATAAATTTTGCAAAATTTTTATTAAAACTAGGGAGTATCCTCCTCATGCATAGCTCTGTCCTTAGCTGAATTTTGGCTTTTCTATTTAGATCCTTTTGGTTATTTGATCTCTATCAGCTTAAACATGTTTTTTTTTTTGGTTAATGGATTTCCAAATGTTTCGGTGTGATCTGCACTGATGAGACATAAGTTGTCGAAATGCGCATATTCAGAAAATAAATTTAACAGTAACTTCGTTATTTTGTTATCTATCAAACCCTGTAGGATCACCACGAATGATGACTAAACAATTTTTAAAAAAATTTTCCAAAATGTGTACCATTATAATAAATATATTTTACTTTGAGCTTGAACAATGTTTATTTTTATAAAACAAAGTGCATAATCTTGGGGTTAGGAATGTTAAAGGTATGTTGCAAAGACGATTCATTCAGTTTTATGAGGAACTGTTTAGTTGCATGCAAACAATTGTTTTGGCTATATTATTTAGGAAGCTTCCTTATGCTTTGTGAAGTTTAGATTATTTTACTTGCTTTGTTAACTTTAGAAATAAGCCCCCAGCTACCTTTGGCTGATATCAACCTTTTTAAAATATGTCAAATCACGTTGACTGACGGTTTTAAAAGTTTTCTTTTACTCAATACATGCTCTTGACATGTTGTGCACGTTGTTGATATTGTATAAAACAAATTTAACTACTCTGAATCTTACTAATGATGGTGTCGATAATGTTTGTGATGGTCTGTTCAATCACGGAAACTCTTTCTTGATTCTTCACAGTTGTAGTATGTAAAAAAATATCAATTTCCAATGTAATAATGTATTGACCTGACATTTATATACCGGTATTGAAATATTAGGCATAGTGGTAGATTGTGGCATTTGGTTGTAATTTGCGACCACTGTAAGTGTTTCCAGTTATTTTCTCCTTTTCAATAGTAATATACTACGCATACTAAGCAAACAATAACAATAATATTAAAGCAGTTGGTCGTACATTATTATAGTATTAATAAATGGGTGTTTTCATATTGGCCCTGTTATATGTCAAAGGTCTGTAATAATGACCCGAGGAAGCTGTAATGGCCCGAGGCAACGCCGAGGGCCATTACAGCTTCCGAGGGTCATTATTACAGACCGAGGACATATAACAGGGCCATTATGAAAACACCCATTTCTTAAAACTTTTATTAACCAACCAAAGATATTAATAGTGAATTTCAGGAAATATAAATTGATGACCATCTTTCCAACTGACCAAGGACATATAACAGAGCCATTATGAAAACACCCATTTCCTAAAACTTTTATTAACCAACCAAAGAAATTAATAGTGAATTTCAGGAAATATAAATTGATGACCATCTTTCCAACTGACCAAGGACATATAACAGGGCCATTATGAAAACACCCATTTCTTTAAACTTTTATTAACCGACCAAAGATATTAAATGTGAATTTCAAGAAATATGAATTGATGACGATCCTTCCAACTGACCAAAAACATGTAACAAAGCTTTTATGAAAATGCCAATTATTGACCATGCAACCATGGGTTTAAATTGTGAACTCCAGAAAATATAAAAATATTTCATTGACAGCTTACTGGTACATGTGCACAACTGTGATCTGGCTTGTATGGAGCTTCAACAAATTTTTAACCAGAGTGTGAAATACATTTGAAATTGTCATAATACAGGCATTGCCTGCTATAAATATAACAGGTGGTGGACATATTTTAGGACCAATGTGAAAAATTCCAAAGACAAATGCCAAAGTTACACAATAACATGCAAGATACAGCAGGTGAAAAATCACAAAAGGCCACCAGTTAAAAGTACAATGTAATTACTAGTATAGTAACTCCTTGAAACACGTGTACAGCATAACGAAATTTACTGGTTTTTTTTTTTTGGTTTTTTTTATGCAACTTCGCTATTTTTTGTATTTATAACATAGTCAGAGTGTTTTAATTATTGTTTGTAAACAGGAAATTTCTTAAAATCTCACCCAAAGCCTTTACTTAGGATCTGTATATATTACCATTAAAAATCAATGAGTATTTAAGACCTATAAATGCATCTATAAAACATATTAGCAATATCCAAAGTTTGGTTGATTTCTGTTTAAAGATAGTCGCCCTCAAATGTCAACAAGAATGTTACTAAATGATGACAAAAACATTTGCATGCAATTAGGTGTAGGATAAATGAAAAAGGCATTTATAATTAGCATTTTATAATAACATCTTGAAAAACAATTTTAAAAATTGAAAATTGTAAACAATTATCCTTTACAATATCTAAATTTTGTAAATTTTGTTGAAAACTAAGGAGTATCTCCCTCATGCAAAGCTCGGTCCTTAGCTGAATTTGGGTTTACATTTAGATCATATTGTTTATTTGTTCTCTATCAGTTTTTACACATATTTGACTTAATGGTCTTCCAAACGTTTAGATTTTATCTGCACTGAAGAGACATAAGTTGTCGAAATGCGCATATGCAGAATTTAAATTCACAGTAACTTCGGTATTTAGTTATTTATTCCTGTGAACTATCAATTTCGAATTTACGTTTTCCATAGTAAATGTTTATATTAACAGTGCCACCAGTGATGGATGCTCCAAACAAAATACTGTACGGATTTGTTTCTCTTCGATTTCTATATGCAACATTACATGTGTTACTCACGGCTGTTTGTGATTCTGAGTACTTGTAATTGTCAACTGATCCTTGTTCAACTGCACTGTTCTCATTTAAAGTTTCTATTGGCACTATTTCTGCCTCAAGTTCAGGCTGTGGTATAGCGCAAATATCATTAATATTATTTTCCTCATTTTCATCAAGTTTTTCAACTTCTGGAATAATTGTTTCTGCTATAATTTTTGATGCATTGTTTTGTTGTTTTATAGAGGGAACATTATAATGGGTTAAAGTAGATACACTGCGCCAACCTCCTAGCTGGGCAACTTCTGTATTCGGTCTATCAGGTTGTAAAAGTTTGGACGCAAATGTTTTTCTTGTGGAATGATTAACCTTCGACCCATTATGTCGGCGTGTTTAGCCATTTCTTTCATCATTACCCCCAGATTGATTTCCCCACAGGCTGGTGACTGTACCAAACATCCCCTGATATGGTCGTTAGCGGACGTAAATAAAACCTAGAATTTGGGTCAGTACGAATATCCTCAGGTCTTTTGGAAATATAAGTCTTCAACATTTTCAGAGGACAATATTCACTGTCTGGTTGCGAGAGCATCTTAGGTATAACTGCTCGTTGACCCCATTTCTGGTTTTAGTACATCTTTCTGTAAAAGACCAAATTTAAATAAATGCAGATACACAAGAAAAGATCTCAAACATATATGAGTGTGCTTGAATGTACACTTGAAGTTACAAGTGCAAATTGGGAGGAATATAATCTTAAGAGGATATAGAGTATTACATGAGAATACCGAGGTTACTGCAAATTTAATTTCTGGAGATGGCCATTCTGACTACTTAAGTGTCTTCATAATGAGTGCAGAAAACAAAACATACACATTTATCTATAATTTGCAAGTTGTATGTTTCCCGTGATCAATCGTCAAAATGTGCAATATTTTTTCTATTCATTACAGTCATGACAGTGTGAACTAAAAATGAAAAAAAAAATATTGACAAAAAGAATGACTAAGGTTTGTTTGTGATAATAAGTACTTTGTACATGTATATAATTCTCTGCAGTAATGAACTCGTCTACAAGGGTCGCATCCTTTATACTTTCCAGTATTACATATATTAAAAACAATTTTCAATTTATATTTTAAACACCAGATTTTCTCTATTTTAAAGCATTTTGACAAGTTTTTTTATGTTGTTGTTCTTAAATGTATCGGTACTTTTTTTCTGAAACGGAAAACATATGTTGTATGTATTTTCTTCAAGAACAAAGTTGATCTTATTTATTGTCTTAACAAACTTTCGTTTATTTATACATCTTTGTAATTATCTTTATTAAACTATGAATTTCATCTAAAATATACTCTTTATACTACAAATACCATTTGACAGCCTTCATTTTGTTTCATAATTTAATACAAAGTTTCTGCCATTTCAGCATTTTATTAAATTCTATACTGAAAATGTACAAAATAGCTAACAAAAAAATAAGATAATTACCATTGAACCCTACAAATTCTTGGCAATTGCATCTGTTTTAAATTCTAGATCCCCAAGCAACAGGGTAGCATGTTCCTGTCTCCCCCGGAATCTAAAAAAAGCTCCATTATTCAACCACACTGTGTTTAACAAAGAAGTAGGATTGGCTGCAAAAGAAAAATACACATATACATTAATTTGAACTAAAATATTTTAAATATACAACTACAAGATGTAGTAAAATTTTTATCTTGGAAACGCTTACAACTTACTTACATGTACAATGTATTCCTCGTAATATCCACGTATCTGTAACAGCGTGCAATATTTGGAATCATAGTGGTAGCTCATAATATCGTGGTATGTAGCAACGTAGAAACGGTGACATCACAGTCAAAAATTTGGTTGAAATGAACGTGAATACCACAATATAATGGAACCCACAATAAATGATTAGCCACTTTAATACTTGTAGGAATAGTAAAAAATCATGGGTTACAGGATATGAATATTATGTTCATTATTGTGATTTTAGTTTGATTTTGTTTACTTTCAAGTACAATTCTCTTGTTGAATGTAGAAAAGAGGGGGTAGTTCTTTACCACATTTATCTATGTCATCTTTTGCATTCTAACATCTCAAATGATTGCTGGAAAATTTGAGACTTGATAAAACAAACATGTCCCAACCTAAAATCATCACTGAGACATCATATATACATTTAGCAGGTAAATGTCTGGTGGGCTTGCAAAACCAATGAAAATTTATAAATGAAATGATTTAAGAAATGCAATACATTATTACATTGGAAATTGATATTATTTTACATACTACAACTGTGAAGATCCGTGATTGAACAGACCATCACAAACATTATCGACACCATCATTAGTAAAATTCAGAGTAGTTAAATTTGTTTTATACAATATCAACAACTCTTTTTCAATAGTAATATACTACGCATACTAAGCAAAAAATAACAATAATATTAAAGCAGTTGGTCGTACATTATTATAGTATTAATAAATGGGTGTTTTCATAATGGCCCTGTTATATGTCCAAGGTCTGTAATAATGACCCGAGGAAGCTGTAATGGCCCGAGGCAACGCCGAGGGCCATTACAGCTTCCGAGGGTCATTATTACAGACCGAGGACAATGGGCAAATCTATTGGTAATGTACTAAGTTGGTTAATAATACATTTTCATATTTTGTCACGAGAAGATATATTAGAATTAACAAAAACGATATGGAACATTACTACTGATATTTCGGACGTTTAAAGAATAACTGATTATGGGCTTTACAGAGCGCTTTTCAAAACAGATCGTAACTTAAGAATGAAGAGTTATTGAGTAAATGTCAAAGAGACATCTTTTCTACAAATACATGGTAAAAGTAAGCAATGGAACAACGCTTTTATTGCTGATCTTCATCCTGAAGTCACCATGAAGCCCTTAATAGGAGCTTTACTCATACTTCATAGTAAGTTCAAGACGGCATCTAGCACCGGTTTGAGCGGAATTCATCGTTAGATGTCGAGCAACCCTACATCAACAGCTGTTCTATGTATTTTTATCCGTTGATCCATGTTACGGGAGAATCAAAACACATAAACTTAACTGTCAAAGTGTTGTTACAATCGCTGCGATCCATACTCCGACAAAAAGACTAATAATAAGATCACAACATTTAAACAGCCACAGGGCACTCATCAAGTCAATAGTAAAAAAACTTGGCAAAATAAAATCTTGAAACATCGGCACAATAAACAGGTGGTCAGAATGACAATTTGAAATTACAAAAAAAAAATTAAAAAATGAAAGTATGATGGTACATCGATATGAGAAATTCTCTCAAGTACAAGTTCACCAAAAAGTTCACCAAAACTTGTCTTTTTTTAATATCTCAGCAATGTTACAAGTAAATGTTTGTGTCTTACAAAAACTTTTAAAGTAATTTTCAATGGTATATTGCAGTAGAATTAAAGTTTGTAAGTTTTCAGAACGATATTTTGAAATGTATTTTGACTATGAGCTTTATTTCATAGGTTCATTGAATTATGCATTTTTATTCCTGTTCCAAAAGAGAAGAATTCATTTATTTAGGTACAGGTGAAATTCCGAAAGCCAGTTTATCAGAAATAAAGACCCCACTGGAATTATTCCGTGTACTGAGAGAGAAGTTAGTAATAACGCGGGAAAACCTGTTAACCTTACAGTCAATGATATGGCATATCGGAAGGAAAGATCTTTACCGAAAATTCATTGAGTTCTGCAAAACGTTAGACATTACCTTATACTTCTTGGAATCACCAGGCACAGTTGGTATATAGATTCTAAGAAATAAAACGGTTTTGAAAATCTGACATTGATAGAATTAATTAGCTAGGTTGTACCTTAAAGCGGGTTATTTTCGCGGGGTTTTAATAATCGCGTATTTTCGCGGATAGACTTAAATCGCAAAAATAACTTTCGCGAATATTTTATGTATTCTTAGGATATATACGGGATCTTTGATAATCCGCGAAATATTAAAACGCTGAAATTTTTGGCATACATTTTCCACTCGAATCCGCGAAATTTTTGACCCGCAAAAATAACCCGCTATACGGTATGTATTGTGTAAGTCAAAGTAATTGGGTCATGATTACTACCCGATGGAGCAAAATTTAAAATAGACTCACTAAAAGAAGTCATCACAAAAACATTTTGTCCTTGAACTACCTTTAGGAGACAGAGATAAGGATCGACAAACACGAAATATTGGACATTTTTTTCAGATAAGTACTTTAAAACGACTTTCATTGATAATAAACTAAATGATAAAAATTACATTCTATAAAATTGAATAATTTTGAATCTCGTTTTTAACATGGTTAATATATTGTTCATTGGCACAATTTAATTTATGCAATTTTGTCGAAATTTATTGATGATATGATCCTATAAACAAAGACAAGTAAAGTAATTGCTGCAAACAGCATTCGACGATTATTTTTACACGTCATTGTTTATCGTATTTGTTACAGGCTAAAAGGTTAACATTCAAAATGTTCACTGAAGCTCTACCTTTTCATGCTTCATCTGTAAAAAATATGATTATCACTATCTGAGTGGATAGAATAGATCTTTCGCTTACTTTTGCCAGCGAAGTAGGTTTAATTAATATTCTTTGCTGATCATTTGTATGTTAATTTGTTTTAATTCATTTTGATCGTTTGTTATTTGTAATTTCTTGTTCGCTCACGTAAGAGACCGTTCCTTAGCCTTACATAAATAAACTCTTAAATTTTGGAGATACATGGGTTGTATTGGTAGATGTTTATTGAGTAGAAAATATTACATAATATAGTGTCAAGTCCAAATTATTAAACAAGTAATTTTAGGTTATTTGTTTTAATTCATAGAAGAAGGTACTGATCATGTGAGATTTCATGTTTGTGGTAGTCATGATAGGAGACAGGATTATTTGGACAGATTGAAATAACATGTTTATGGATAACTTTATTAATACATGTACCAACATGGTGTACAGAGATTTTACTTAGCCTTGAGGACAAAAAGTGGGCCATTCTTCAGTCGTTTGACGTAGACAAGTTCATAATACCACGATAAGATAGAGAAATAATAAACCCGTTGTCATTATTAGGTAACAATAGATAACGGACTTATACGGACTTTTACGGACTGTAAAAGACTGTCGCTCCTCTTCTGAAATCGTCTTAAATATGTTTTGCTTCAATATGAACTAAAGAGCATTTGATATAGAATATAGTGCCACTTGCAAAGAGCTTATTACCAGGGCATTTCTAATCCTCGTTTTTACGTAAATGTTGTTGAAAATGCCACAAACTTACATTCTTTGCGTAAAAGCGGATATCGACAGGATTTTCCTCATATATTTTTGCTAAATTTGCTTTATGATGCAGTGACCAGATGGTTAACATTCATACTGGCCTCTAACTGATACTGCCAATGTCTACTGAAATAGATGATGAATCTTAACCAAACACTTCGGAAAGTTTTGAATATAAGTGTTCTACCGTAGTGCGACAGTGTTTTACCAGTACACCATGCTCCTTGCGTTAGCTAGCAGTGTAGTGGTGGGCATTTATTGACCCTTCTTTCAAAATAACATTTTGTCCTTTTCCTTTTCAAGGCTGTTTTTATAGAGTTAGTAGTCTACCTTCATTGTTTTTTTTTTCGCATTTTTATTATACTATTGGGAATCGGGATAGAAAAGGGGGAGTAATTTGCAGAACTAGTTTAGAGTTATCAATTAGAAACAATGATATCAGAGCATTCTGAATAATGAACAAAATTATTATCAAATGGGAAAAATATTCACATTGCCACTCAATAGTCTGAGAAATTATTAACCGTCAAATAGTTACAAAATTGGGAAAGACGAAAATAAGTAGTATAATATCGTTGTGTAACATCTGCAAAATCCCATGCTAATGACTGTCTTCACCAAACTTTCAAGATGAAGAAACCTGAATAAAGGTGTAGCTTTAATTGCTCTTTGTGATAGGATTGATTTCGTTTATGGATTATGATTTCATACTTATTCTCACAATGCAAATCAAAAATAAGATGAATTCGATATATTGTTAAAGCGTCTATCATTTTTAAACTGCATTAATCAGAGAAAGAAAAAACGAAAGTATTATATCGTTCTTCTAGACTTCAATCACAAACCAGATGACATAAATCCTTATTGAAAATACTTCAAAGTACAATAACGAAATGTGAGCACTTTTTTCGGTTTACCTATGGTAAAAGACAAAAATACTTATCTCGATGTTATTTAATGAAGGCATTAAAGGATATTTAAGTAAATGTACATGGGACAAAATTCCAAATGCATGGTAAAATTAACAACAGCCCAACATTCTTTTCAGCCGTGGATGCAGGATCATGAACAAGCATGAGAATATCGCGCAAAGTATTCTTACAAATTCGTTAATCCATTATCCGACAAAGGGACCAATCGACAATACAACACATTAAGGGTCACAGGGCACTCGTCGAGTTGATATTATGAAAACTTAGCGAATAAAATCAGAAGATAAGGGCATCCGATACAAATGGTTAGAATGATAGTTTCATTTTCAGAAAATATGTTTGAAAGTGTATTTTCTGAGAACTTTTTACATGAAGAAATACCCAGAAGGTTCAGAAATACAGATAGCATACAACTCAACACGGGGAATATTTTTACGAACTTCATGCGCACTGCACGAAACACAGTAAGGGTTATGGAGTATTTATACTTGGAACAAAATTTCCTACAAATGTATGGTAAAATTAGACAAATGGGACAACGCTTCTATTACTGTTCTTCAACACACATTATAATGACGGAAAAGGAACTCTTTCAAACTGCCATCCATTGCCCGACAAAGGAAACAAAAAGGCAATATAACATATTAACGACCAACATATAGACGGAATGCGCTACACTCATCTTGTTTATATTTCCGAAGGCAATTTAAAGGTTTGCAAGCTTGCATCAATTATTTTTCTGAGCAAAAATGGTTTTTATTATGAAATAAATCAGAAACAGGAAACACTTACATAGGCTGAAAATTATAATTACATGCCACAATCTGCCAGGGAACTACACAGGAAAAATACAAAATAGACAAAAGACAAACGTGAACAACGATAGGAACTCGGGACAGCCGGACTTGGTACCGGCACTAGCAACAGCCAGTGGTAGGGTTAAACCGGTTTATGGGTACCCAAACCTCCCCTTTATCTTTATCGTTTAGACAACATACGAATAAAACCCTATACAGGTAGACTACTAACTGTACCTATCGGTATAACCTCAGCTTGAAATCGTATCTCAACTGTGCTTTGAATTATAACTCTGCCTTCATATTAATTTTTCAGCGTCCAAAAATGATTAGCAACCGGAGCTGACAAATGTAGCTGAAAAAATAAAGAAATTTAATTTCATTAAAGAAAATCAGCACAGTGCACGAGAAAAGGGAACAGGTAACTTAAATGAAGGTTTTGCAATATAGAATCTGATTGTCTATCTAAACAATTTCAATCGCTATGTTTGTCGCCGGCAATTTGTCAGACGAAAATGCGAAACATTATATTTATCTATCTTTTTTCCAAAGAGACATACTTTCAATCCTCTGCTATGACTTTACTTGTATTTCTGAAGCCTCCTTATGTATATTCCTGAATTTAGTTTAGACTTATAGTAATTTTTATAAGAAGAGTTTTTGGATATTTCTAATTGATCAATTTCTAATTCTAATATGACTCTCTTCTTTCGCTTTGGAAACAAGGCTATGTTCTAATTCTATCAATATTTTTTAACACATCCGTATATTTTTTTACAAAAGGACATTCGTAATGTACCATTTCACATTTGATTCACTCAAAATTCATTTTATTTTGTGTAAATAATGTTTGAATAACGAATCACCCAAAAGCCACATAAAATAATGACAATAATAGAAATTTACAACAGTTAATAAATTTAAGAATCGGAACTGAAATTGACATAACCGTAACCTAGCAACGAATGTGTTGTTATGAAATCTTATCTGTGTTGCATATCATGCTTTACAATTTAAATATATATATATATTAAATTTTAACGTTTATAAAATTATAAATATGAGTTTTGGCCCAGTCCTTTAATTTCAGCTTCCGTTATTATCCAAAAGAGCTCGATACTACAGATACTTCCACATCAGCCTCATTCCTTGACCTTCATCTTGAAATTGACAACAGAGGTACACTACAAACTAGGCTATATGACAAACGCGATGACTTCACGTTTCCAATAGTCAACTTCCCTTTTCCTTATAGCAATATTCCAAAAGCACTGACATATGGAGTTTACATCTCCCAAATCATTCGCTACTCAACTACCTGGTCAATACAGTGACTACCTTGATAGAGCTCGGTTGCTTACAAATAGGCTACTTAAGCAAGGGTATGTTGCCCATAACTTGAGGTCATCACTACAGGAGTTTTACGGTCGACATCACGATCTTGTGGACCGCTATGGGATATCTTTTTCCCAGATGACACAGATCTTTCTCTCTGCCACTATCGCTCGGTATAAAATATTGACAAATATAAGGTCTGCCCATGTTCTAATTTGCATAAAGCCCGCTTGCAATAATCTATTTCTTAAATAATAACACTTTAGTCGTACGAACTAGAGGCTAATTGAATTAAAATACAAAAATACCCAAATTGCATGATAAACAGTAAATTTTGTTATGCAGAAAATGTGTTTCAAGGAGTAACCTCTCATCTAAACGCCATAATCCAAAAATAGTCGGAAAGAAGTACTCATTACCAATGATTTCGAATAGGAGGCAAAATCAAGTATCAAGGACATCCAACAAGTGCAAACACGGAATGAAGCCTACATATTTTAAGGGGTTAGAATTGTGATAAAATTTCAGAAAATTTCTAACTTGACACGTGAAGTAAATGTTTGCTTCAAAGTTAAAGAATTCAACCACTTATGTAACTATCCATATGAATTTGCAAGTCAATAGCGTGGATATTGAATTAATTCTTTGCAATTATAACTCATGGTGCTAGATTTTAGGTTGCACTCATCGGCAATATCTGTGCATACACGAATAATTGTATAAAAAACAATAAATACAAATTCAGATTGGCACTCACATGTTCACTAACTTTCAAGTGGACATTCAAACCACATATCAATTTTACATCTGTAAAGCTTCACTTCATTGCATTCAATTTAATGCTTGTTTCACATCATAATTATCAGCGGAACAAACAATCCATTGAAGGCGGCAAAAAAGTGTGCTATTCATATGCCGGTGAAAAAAAAAGATCTATAAATATAAAAACATCAAAAACACTCTGCCAACAGAAGATTACAACTCACTTAATATCGGCATTTTTATCGCATGGTTGCTGCTTGTAAACATCATTGTAAATAACTAGTTGTGTGTGTTTAACTTAAAGTCCAGTCATATGTTATTTTAAATTTCATTAGCATTTATATAATTTAAATGGAAATAACACTGATTTAATTGCTAATGCAACAAAATGTAAATTCAATTAGACTAACTGCTCTTTCTGAGAAATGTTATTACTGCTAATTCGATTTTTCTGTCAATGGACGATAAGCACATGAGGTTCAAAACTGAATAGAAACCTAATATTGTAATAGTAGTACCATCTAAAGTGTGAACATTTAATGTAGTGTCACCCACATGCAAAACCCTGTCCTTTACTGATACTTATTTCTAGAAATTCCAACAATTAACCTATTAAATTTCATATTGACAAATTGTGAATAACAGCAAATGAAAAAAAAAACACAAGTTGTCGTTAGGTTGATAAGATGAATTTAAATGAATTGCAGTTACGGAATTTTGTTATATGGTCACATATTTCTGTCTTTTTATTCAACTTACATAAAGTCGCACTGCATTCAACAAACAATATCTATTTATGTTGTTTTGTTTTAATTTTTCATCATATTTCTAAAAGTTGCGAGTAAAAATGATGAAGTGAGGAAAGAAGATAAATTGATTAAACGAAGGAAACTTAGTGTTATCACCTTAACCACTATTCCTTCAGACAAACCGGTCCATGACACAAGTGAAGAAATGGTTGAAGGTCAACGAAGATGTATTCAACATTTTGATTGTTAACTACATATATATCACGTTATTCGACGATTTCGTTAAAAATTATCCATATTCAGTAACAAAAATGCCAATTTTTCTGTTGATTTTTTTTATAATAATCCATATGATGGTGTAGTATACATTGCACATCAACGTGCTGTAGTAGAAAGCAAAAATAATTACAATGGTCTTCTTGTCAATGCATTACATTCAGTGTGCACGATGAAACTGTAGCCTTGGATACAGGTGATAAACTGTTTAATTTACCTAGGTACAGGTAAATTTTGTTAATTGGTATAATCAACACAGCTGTCACTTGCTTTACAGGTAGGGTCATAAATCATTCTTTGATCACTTTTGTTCATTGAGGTAAAACAATATACAAAAATCGTCAATATGAGTAACTTCCCTTGAGTTCAGTAATTTTTAAAATGAGAATAATTGTCAGACTATAGAAAGGATATTTCATTTGGTTTGATAACAACACGTGTTATTGAGAAAAAATATTTAAAAAAAACTTTATTCAAAATTAGTCTTTTGTTTTGTCTTATGTCTTGAACATCTATTAAAATGATGCTTTTCACGTACGTTATCAATATCGGTGCAACGTGCATAAGAGTAGAGAAGCAAAAATACGACAATATTTGTCGGGCTGGCCATAATTCACATTCCGCACTGCCTAGTTACTTTTCGAAAGAAAAAAAAAGAAAAATACGATAGTATATTATACATTCAAAAAGACGAATGGGCAAGAAGTGAGGTCAGTAGATGCTTTAATTTTGTGTAAATTCAGCATAAATTTAAATGTACTACATCCTCTAGAGTGACGTCGATCTGTAAATCAGTCCCAAGTTGGGCCTTGTTACATTTTTCTTGTTCAAACGGCTATTCATATCAATGTCAGAAAATTCACACTGAAGAGAATGAACAGTCTGTAACTTGCCAGTGCCTTATCAAAAGCATATGACATGTTCCATGTTGAAAACAGAAAGGATATAAGGGGACAGGCGAAATATTGTACTGTTACGGCTTCTTAATTAAAATAGCAAAATGGGAAATTTTTATGTTAACTTCTTAACAACGTATTCAGTGAAATACAAAAAATACCGAAGTTGCGAAACTTCTATTTCTTCAAAGCTTTTATTGGGCGAATTATTTATACATATGCATTTCATCAACGCAACATCAAACTTTTGCAACTCTAAGGCTTTACAGATCCTTTTGTCAAATATAAAATACATACCTTTAAAACAGATGTGTATTCAACGTAAACTGCAACATCTTAATTTATCTTTCAAAGTATTGAAACACTAATTTTAGGATTTAACCTTTTTATTTCGATAATGAAATAATTGATTTCGTTTTTCTTTTTTTCATTATGCATATGTTTTTTTGTTTTTGTTTTTTTTTCCCTCGTTTTTGTGTTTTTTACTTGCTATTTGTATAATGTTTTGTTTTTTTGTTTTTTTGTTTTTGTTTTTTTTTCTTCTTCTTTATTTTATTTGTTTTAATAAACATCACAATGTCAGTCTACCTGCCTTGGAAGATGTTCAGGTATCTAGTCACCTGCGTTGTGTAATAGCCGATGTTTTTCTGACACCCAAATAAAGAATCATTCGAGGTATCCAGTGAGGATCTTTGTAGTTTAAAATTGTCAACATTTATTTACAAAACATTCAGAATCGAGACGGCATCTCCACCTGTCTGCATATCTATACATATCAAGGAAAAAAAAAAACAAAATATGTGTACCAGAGATTGGACACAACAGTTTACCTGACAGTGATCCAATTACGATGACCATGTTCATTTTCTTTTATAATTTTGTTTTCATTGAAGAAAAATAGATAGGTGCAGCAGAAAACTGTATATTTTCGTGTTTGTTGGAAGTTGAAACATAGAATTTCTACACGAATAAACACCCCTGTACCTCGAAATCGTGAATAAACGTAAAAAGATTAAAAAGTCAATCATTAGCAGATGACCCAACAGGTAAAGAAAGTGTAATTAGGCCAATTCACAGATGGTACATAATATTCTAAATATCAAACAGTGTATCGCCTTCGTTTTGACAATTATTGTCACAGTAGACAGGCGCGTAAAATGTTTATAAAAATACTGTACTGTCTAGCCCGTTTTCATTACGTGATATAGAACTGAAAACAACATAGATTTGTAGAATGTTAAGAATCTTTTACACAAAATAAGCAAAAATATATGGAAGTCATGAGTCGAACGGCGATTTTTTTGAAAATGCAATAATGAACTTTTGTCATATCGTTAGTGATCGTTGTTGACATACGCCTTATAGCGGTACTCGTTGGTTATAACTTGATGTCAGTACACAGAGCGCCCTCTGCACAATGTCACGTGACCCTCCATGACTAGACATTTTGTGAATAAAATACGTTTTTTTTTGCAACAATAAATTCAAAATACAAAAAAACGAGATATGTCATGTGTGTCAGAACTATATAAGGAATTAATATTCACTTTTCCATAATTTTGCGGACTTTTACTTTAAGTTATATATCTAATCAAGGGTTTGGGGCAAATTTCTACAAACACTATATATAGCATGAAAGCTATTATCTTGGAATAATCCATAAGTTTATCGGGATGGAAAAAAAAACAGAAAGCACTTTCAGCTGAAAAAAATGTTATCGTTATCATAAATTTTACATATTTAGCCTGTTAAAAATGTTAAAGGTGGTTCGGGAGTCTTTAACTAAGCATCCATCTTGCGCATATTATGAAAATTGGAATTTGCCATCAAAATGTTGTAAAATTGATTTTGAATAGTTTATTAACAAATTGGAAAAAATAAGCAACATTTTTACTGCGATATCCAAATATACCACTGTTTGAAAATTCTTATTTTATTTATGGAGATTATTTATTTTGATAATAAGGGAAAATCACATTTCATGATTTTTTATTAGAAATTTATCGGTCAAAATCGTGTTTATAAAAAGATAGTGTAGCTTTCTTGTTCATTTGCTTTAGATACACTGCACGTGGACAGAAAGCCCGGGGGAGGTACTTTATCAAAAAATGGCAATATATGTGCCAATTATAATGTCAAACCGAGCCCTGTTCATGACCATGAAATTTCGAAAATCATATTCTGTCAGTGACATTCAGTGCTAAAAAGTACCTGCTAATGACTTGATAATGATCGAATTGAATGAGTTCGAAAATCATACCCTGTCGATGACATACATGTTATCTTGTCAATGACTAAATGTTGTTTTTTTCTCAACCATAGTGAACAGATCAATGATGTTTACTACCGTAAAATTAAAATACATGTTCATTTCCAACATTGGACAAAGATTCGAGTTGTACACTTCAAAATTTAATGCACGATTAATAGTTTCACAATAGAAAAATTATGAAAAAGGTAACCCTGTTCTTAACAGGGGTGAAAAAGCAAACCTGATCAAGACAGGACATTTATAAAAAAAAAAGACCCTGTTTTGCGGCACATATATACTACCATTTATAATGGAAGTGCCCCNCCCCCGGGACAGAAAGACTTTCAGATCAATTGAAATGAAAACATATTTGTATGTTGACAAAAAAATCGCAAAAGTGACGCAAAATGCTACAGATGAAAATTTTGAACGATTGCCAGAGTATATTAGTTTATATTCTATATTCATGGAGTATGCATTAATTTTGGAATTTTTTTTATCAAAATCAACCAGACAGGAAGTATGAAACTTTTGTGTCAACAGTCAAATTAATTATTAAACGTCGGTGTTGTTACTGGACGTAGCGATATACCGTTTATTTCTATTACATATTAATTTCTTTATTGCAGTACAAACAGTAAGCCCGAGAACACATGCAGATTCAGGTATTGTTTTTTATTGCATCAGTTCTTAAAGCATTTTTTCCGTTCATAAACTTAATTTAATATCTATTCAGATATTCTGTCTTATTCTGACTACACACTTTCATAGTAAAATGATGCATACCACACTAATGCTCAAATCTTCAAAATACATCTAATAGGATCATCGTATCAGTTAACATACCTACACGCCATATTCAGAGGTAGAAAGGTTGGTGAATTCTCGAGGACAGACAGGTACAAAAAGTGTTCACTTACCGAGTTTGTTTACGATATATTTTATATAAAATGATATTTTTCAAAAAAAATTATTGTGAAGCCATTTCTTATCCGATTTTAATACAGTTTTAAATGTTAATTACTAAATAGTTTCATGTAGTTTTAATGGATAATTTAAATAAGTTTTATAAGTTGTAGTTTGAAAGCTCCAATTATTTAAACAGAAAGTAAAATTTTTGTCCTTTAAAATCCTTATGTGTGCAAGTAAAATATGACGTCATATTTTTATTTTGTGTTTAAATCATCCGTTCTCTAACATGTCATATAAGAAAATTTTATCCAAACAAACAATGGAAATTGATTTATTTCTCCATTGTATGGTGCAAATTTGAAAGAAATCGGATGAGAAATGGCTTCATAATAATTTCTTGAGAAAATGAGGTTTTTTCATAAATATATACCCCAGTACTTTTTGTATGTCTCTGTATATTGCTTATTGGCTTTGTTATATTATCGGGCCAGGTGAATATCTGTGTTTCCAGGCCAATAAAAAAAGTGTATTCACCGATACAAAAGACAATTATTTTTTTGTTATATTGTTCAATTTAATCATGACGTCACGAAGTGAATATCACTCTAGCAGGTGAATACGTTTATTTATTCACCTCTTATGATTGGGTTGCAAATAAAGTGTAAAATGCAGACAGCTATATAATAAAAGACTTTATTTGTTAAGAATGTGTTATTTGAAATTTTTAGACAGACTGTGTTAACTGTCAATGTGCAGAAATGAGTAATGAGTAAGTTGAATTAGCATCGACCCAGTATTTTATATATAAATCACTAAAATTAATTTATAAGCGAGACACGATGTTACGGACTAACCGCTCATTAGCAGAATTAGAATCAAATAATATGGAGAGATATAATTCAAATATAGTATGAGAGAATTGATTATTTTACCAAAAATCAAATATCTATGTTATTGTGTTACAAAATAACTAAATACCGAAGTTATTGTGAATTTAGGTTCTGCATATGCGCATTTCGACAACTTATGTCTCTTCAGTTCAGATAAAATCTAAACGTTTGGAAAACCAAAAACTCAAAAATGAGTTTTCTTAGGCCAATGAAGCTGGCCATTGGCAAATAACTGTCATGGCATAAAACAACATCAATGGCAAATGCTGCTAGTCAGGGACGAATAGTACCAATACAGAAATCACAAAACGATAACATTTGTATTCATTTAGCTAGAGGTATATAGCTTTTGACAACCGGATATCAAGTGAAATTCAACTTTTATATTCGTGAAATTTGTCCATGTTAAATCGAATGTGTTAGGCAGAATTCTGGTTGTAACGAAAAAGAACAGTAAATATTCAAACAAATGCAAGTCACAACAGTCTACAAGAATTTTATCCATTTTTCGTAAAAATGTACGAATTTGAAAAGTACATAATATGTTAACATGTTTTTAAACGTCAGTTGGTTTTAATGTAAAAACAAATACAAGATCCTAGAAAAATGACACAATAATACTAACATATCAATCTCAGTTTAAATCCAGAAACACATTTAGGTTGCATCAAATTAAACCCATTTTTCATATTATAATTTTGTAAAACGCCTTTACCATTACCATAGCCGTAACATTACTAAATAGCATAATACCGAAGTTACTGTGAATTTACTTTCTGCATATGCGCATTTCGACAAATTATGTCTCATCAGTGCAGATAAAATCTAAACGTTTGGAATATAAAAATATTCTTTTCCACGTTTCAATTCCAAAACAAAAATAGCTTTTTACACATTTTTGTGGTATTTTCAGGTTTTCAGGAAGCCGACTTGAGTTTTACCTGAAAACACCTGCAAGAAATATTGATGTGGACGTGATCTATAACAATATTAATTTATGTGGACAATTTGTTTTTCTGCACTGTGGCATAGATGTCCAATAAATTTTGATTGTATTGGTAACAGCCGTATAATGGTGGCATTATTAGCACCAGGGAGAGCTCTTCAGACATGATCAACTTGCTAAATGAAAAACTTATTATCGACACATTAAATAAACATATCTTTATATATAAATATACTTAAATATATGAATTCAAAAGATAAATATATATTCTTATTGTCAAATAAGATCCAATAATTATTCTTAACCCTGCAAGATTCATACATAAAAGTTTATTTGCTGCCTGAAAAATTGTTTATTGTCTACTTAATTTCTTTGTTGTTTTCATTATATAATTGTGTCAAACCCATTTTATGTTTGTGGCTGAACAATGAAATTATATTATGTTATCTTATCTCTGTAGAATGTAATTGACAATTCCATAAGAAGTGGTTGTAACAGACTACAATTATATGTGAATGTTCTTAAATTATTTTTGCCTTATTCAATCTGCAATCTGCATTTGTCCCTTTTCGAATAAAGTTTTATTATTTTCATTAGGTTGGAAATGCGATGTGATTTTCAAATAATTTTTTTATGATTTTTTTATATGATAATAATTTGAAATACTAATAGTTTAGATGATTGAAATAATATTAATTTGGATGATTAGTTGAGCCCTATCATTGTTTACGTTTGTCTTTTCTTTTGTCTTTTTTATGTTTTTTCCCTGTGTAGTTACCTAGTAGATTGTGGCATGTGATTGTAATTTTCAGCCATTGTAGATGGTACTTGTTATCCACTGTTTTACATGTATATATTTATACAAAAGTGCAGCTCTTCCTGTAAATATACTAACATTTATGTAAAAATATAAAGGATAAATTAGTGTCTTTGGTGTCCCGTCTTCTGGTGTTCTTGATTTTGCCTTGTCTCTGGACTTTGATTTGTGTAATCTTGTGCTTTGTTCCTTCGGTATTCTACTGCCATTGTTTTTTACTAATACATGAAAAGGCCATGATGAAAATTGTAAGTACAATTCACTCAACACCCAGGATTTCATTTGTAACAGAAACTGAATATGAATTAAGCAAATAGCAAACAAATGTTTGATATTTATTTGAACGTTTATGATACCCTATGGAGAAGTATGATTTAATCATACATTAACATTATAGCTCGTTTTCTTTTCAATAACTACTTGAATAACTTAAAAAGATTTAAGGGAATTTGCTTTTTATAGTCTGGATTTTTGACATTTTTAGATTGAATTGTTGCTGATACCCATCTTGAAATCATTATGATATTTATGTTACAACACAATAACATAATAAAAATGACATGTTTTATCCTTAAAGGAACTTCTGTAATTTTTGAATTCCACATTTGAAAACAAAATCAACAGATGAAGTTAAAAGTGTTACTTTAAATGAATTGACATTTGTTTTCAAAAATTCTGTATTAAATAGTCATCATGTTCATAGACTACATGTGTTCCTTTTTTCTATTCCCTATGTCAAAAGCGCGAAATGTATTCATTGTAACGTCATGAAAAGAAAAATGAAAACTTTATTGAACTGAAGTCTGGAGGTGTAAAATTCAGAAGCAAAATTACAAATCATGGTAACTCTCTTCACTCAAGTTGTATCTCAAATAGAGACGATATGTTTTTGATATATACATTAACTGTAGTTTTGCAACCTACATGTAGGAAATAAATGGCATTTCATTTCAAAATAACATTGACATTTGTGAAACTTAATTCTTCACTAAAATTAACATTTTAACTGTCCTAATTAAAAACATATTTCACCTTAAAATCATCGTCCTATTATCCAATTATCAAAGCTGAGTTTTAGACAAAGGTTTTAAATATGTTCTTGATGTCGTTTAATACGTACTTTTTAAATATCATTGTATATTATAAATACTATTTTTCTATATGCAATGTTACTACGTATTGAAGGAAACAAAATCAAACGCCACAATCGAAAAAAGAGAGGAATTAAAACATAAGAAAGAGCTGAGAAAGAGAAAATGACCTGTAGTGATTAAAACTGACGTAAAAATCCGCCAAGGACAGAGGAAGGCTTTTTTTTAATATTTCGAACTTTTAAATATCGAAACTTATCCAATGATCGGTTTTGGGGCCAGCAAAAAAACGTACTCGAGGAATGCGCCCCGCACCACCGATTCTATACCAATTATCCAGCACGAGGCATTTTACCTTTCATAATTCAAAAAATAAATACCTAAATTGCAGTTTATTTATATTCAAAAACATTTGGATAATGAAAAAAGTCGAAGCATATCAATCGTTAGACAAAATACGTCAAAATAAGCTTAGAACAGAGCTTTGCATGAGGGAGTTGATCTTTGATTCTATAAACTTTATTATCGTTAGATGTTGAAACTTTTCCAATGATTGGTTTTGGGGTCGGTAATTATGCGCCATGTTAAACATCAAATTTTTTAATTCCGACATTGTAATTCTCAAAATAAAATCTGTTTTCGGGCCAGAACCTAAGTTCTGGCGAATAAGATTGAAAAGAAGTGCTTCGCAGAAGACAAAGTGGCGAAATGCACTAACTAAATATTTTAGCGGCGAAATGCGCTAAATATTTTAACCGTGAAATACACTAACTAAATATATTTCCTAATTAGAACATAGTAAGCAGTGAACTATGAAATTGTGATGACGCTAAAATTTCTCAAAAGAAATCAAGTATGTAATACTTAGTAAATTTTCATATATACCATTCACAAAATTCAAATTCTTTACTTTTCAACTTTAAAAAAAAAGATTTTAAAAGATTCATTTTATTTAAAGAATAAATTATGTATGAGGCGAAATATGGTAGTAAAAAAAGTAAATATAAAACAAACAGAATAGCATATATGAAAAATCCGAAATACCGGAGTACCAATGAAAAAACAAGTAACGTTGTAACAAGAGAAACATTTATTTCACTGAAGGACCTTGCTGTTCAGTGGCTAAGTGCACTAACCATAACTTTTTCCTAACACATTTAGAAGAGAAGTATGAAATTGTGATGACTCTAAAATTTCTCAAAAGAAACTAAGTATTTGATAAAAATTTGTTTCCTATAAGCACAAATAGTTCTTGAATCACGTTATAAATTCAACAAATGCCAATTGAACTTAGTCCAAAGTTAAATATTTTTAATTGCTTAATTAAAGGAAGCCTCTAAAAATGTACATCCAGATATGATTCAGGCGAGGAATTCAGATAGTTTTAAGGTAACTGATGTTCTAAACAACGATTCAAATGTTTGAATGTAACACCGTACAAACGTTCACAATGTAGAAGAAGTTTCTGTATCCTCTGTGAAACACTTGTTTTTAATATTAATTGTTGGCCCGGAATTTATGTTAAAAGCTAAGGAGTATTAGCTTTTATACATCTTTCGATTTCTGAATTTACAATATTTGATTTTATCTGTACTGAAAATGCATAAGGTATCGAAATAGTCATATGCAGAAATGAAATTAATTGTTACTTCGGTATTTCGTTTTCTACATTACAAATACTAAGCAAGGCGTATTTTTATCACAAATACCCGAGCCTTACCCTCACCAAACACGAGATCTGTATCGTTCACTGTAAGTTTTAAAATTATATTTAAATACGATTAGTAACTGAAACCACATTTCACAAGTCAGAGGCATAAAAAATTAATATGAATTTAGATTTTGGCTAGGATTCAACTGTACATTTGTTCTAACACAGCCATTTGGCAATAAATCGAAAATAATGAATGATTTTTTGAAATTAGTTTATTTCAATAAAGTATATTAGATATCTACATTTTAGCAGTGGCCTTAAAGTGCTATGTGTCATATATTTAAACAATATGTTAACGTGATTGAATAATCAATAAAAATATTGTGTTGTATTCTATATTCCATTTCACGATAACTGCGACCCTGTGATTTTGCGTGGAAAATATTTACAGTTACCGCAAAAATGAGTCGTAGGACAATTAATCAAGACGTCAAGTCTACTTTGACGTTGCATTTCACCCACTCAAAGGCATATGCGCGCATGTGCAAAATACAGGATCGCAGTTATCGTGAGAGGGTCTATTCACAACATAACTGAATTCCCCGCTATTCTCATCATCATTATCACATCCTTAACATGTCCAAAATGAGTTAATTTCAAACTAGATTCATCATCTCCTTTGTTCAAATGATAATTCAAGATTTAGATTTTACTTTGTACTAGAATCTTTTTTTTCATCTACGACCTTTCAATAGCAATTACTGTTAAGTTGTTACCGGACACTACCGCAATGGGAGGAGAGGTTTAGCACGCAATGAAACCAGTTTAGCCCACTATTTTTTTAATGCCTGTACGACGTCAGGAGCATTATGGTCGATAGTTTTTCGGTGGTTTTGCACTAGTCTTGCTTTGTCTATTTTCCTCTTTGATATTTGGCACTTGACAATTCTGTTCGGTAATTTTATTATTACTACATTAACATAACCTTTAGGCCAGTTCAATACTTGTCACCGAAAGAGAATTTCCAACCAACAAAACATTTAGGTTCATAAACAGATATCCAGATATTTCAAATGTCATGGCCCTATTCAATACTAATAGAAAAAAGAAGGGAAACGGGGAATGTGCCAAAGAGACAACGACCCAAAGGAGAGTAATAACAACTTAAAGCCACCATAAGATCTTCAATGAACGGTGAGGAAACCCCACACCCAACGGCAGGCCGGAGTCGGCCCCTGAATAAAGAGTAATCAAGTTCAGTAAAAAAACATCACCCTAGACACCTATAGACATAAAGTAAACTAACTCACCGTTCATTGAAGATCTTATGGTGGCTTTGAGTTGTTATTACTCC
>MJUU01070114.1:6447-37040 GCA_002080025.1 Modiolus philippinarum
CATGATAACATGTTTAATTTTGAATTTGATGTCTATATCAGTCAAAAATGTTATGTAAACAAAAGTTCTGACCTTTATAAGTCTTTTGCTTAACGGTTGCTAAGGACTTTTTAGAAAAATAAGCTTGTTGCTAAGGACATGAAAGTCTTTTCCGGTTGGCAATGTCATTTATTTCCTCTTTACAACATTACAAAACTTTTTACCTACGGTTGCTAAGGATTTTTATGGCAAATAACGTTGTTGCTAAGGACTTTGACCTTTTGACCTTGACCCCATTTTTCGGCCATGTTTAAGTGAACAATTTTTGTACTTATAGTTTCTTTGTATCTTACATAGTTTTTGAGATGTAAGCAAAAAACCTAAAGTCGGACCCCGAAAAAACAGTTTTTGGGCCCTAGGTTCAAAACCAGTGGTTCAATTATTTTGGACCCAATGTACCAAATGTAGATCTTAATAAGACTAATATTTTCTCAAATACATTTAATCAGCTATCTATTACCGTTTTCGAGTTTATCCACTAACAAAGTTCAAGGTCAAAGGTCAAGGTCAAAATTCACATTTGACCTTGACATCATTTTAAAGGTCAAGTCTTGCCATGAACATTGGTGGAGGTTTCAGATCTCTACCACTTATCGTTTGGGAGTATTAAGCAATAACGGAAACTCAAAATCTTTCAAAGGGCTATAACTCATACAAAGAGTCGTCGAATCTCTTCGGACCAAATGTACAAAGTTGTGTCTCGTGAAGATGAACATTTTTCCCATTACATTTAATCAGCTATCTATTACGGTTTCCAAGTTTATCCACTAACAAGGTGTAAGGTCAAAGGTCAAGGTCAAAGCTGACCTTTGACCTTGGCACAATTTTGGAGCTTAAGTGTAGTCATGATCAATGGTGCAAGTTTCAGGTCTCTACGACTAACGGTTTCTGAGAAATAAATTGTTACGGAATCTTCGAATTTTCAAAGGGCCATAAGTCAAAAAATATCATACCGCACAGTTTCTGTCTAAATGTAACAAAGTTCCGTAATGTTCTTAGGAACATTTTTGTCATTACACTTAATCAGCTATCTTTTACGGTTTACTAGTTTATCCACTAACAAGGTTTTTGGGTCCGGGCAGATAACTCCGTTACTAAAAATAGCTCGATATGCTTGCGTAAGTTTTCGCATCCTCAGCCAATACCGATTCATCACCTCAAGTATCGAAATGATATGTCGCGTAGTTTTTTAGCTTGAGCGGCGGAAGAAAAAGAAACAAAAATAATCGGAAGAATTACATTAAGGTCTTTCACATGTGGTGAAAGACCTTTATAATAATAATAATAATCAGAAGAATTACTATAAGGTCTTTCCGACTGGAGGCGGGAAACCCCTTAATAATAATAATAAAATAAAATAAAGTAAACAAAACAGATAAACAAAAAATAAAAAAAGTATATAATAAAAAAAAAACATATGCGCGCACACACACACTCTTGCACTAAAGATAATAAAATTGTAAAATAATTCATTTTCAGTAATATAAGTGCCATAGTGCTATTTGCACAATAAAATATACACAATTGCAACTTGCAGCTAACTTGTTTTATATATTGCTAGATGAAGCACAAAGCCGTCTCCTAGTTATTCCTTGTCAAGACTTTTCCTCTCACTACTGGTAATACATGCATCATGACAATTCTTAACCCTTTGAAACAAAACGGTTTCCTTTATTACTGAGTTCATGTGATCATGTTGACACTACTGGTCTCATTCCTTACAGATCTGAAGTGATCATAATTGATAAAACTGATCCAATCCTTACGGAGATCAAGTGATCATTTTGACACAACTGGTCTCATTCATTACAGAGCTCAAGTGATCATATTGATACAACTGGCCTCATTCCTTACGGAGCTCACTTGATCATGTTGACACAACTGGTCTAATTCCATATTGAAATAACTGGTCTCACTTCTTACGGAATTCACATGATCATGCTGACACAGCTGTTGGTACTTCTTATAGAGCTAATATCATCATATTGATAAAACTAGTCTTAATTCATCCCATCACCGCCGCCACCGAATAGTGAAATGAGCACGCGAGCACAGCAAAAACCATACTAGTTAGCGACTCGTAAGTCATAATAGCTATATTTAAAGCTTTGCTTATTATGATTTCCTCATTCGTAAAACCGATCTCGACGGGTTAAGACCTCTGAAATGTACCATTGTGATAGCTGTAATTATCATTCCAATCGACAGTTCAAAATGTCACAAGCAATCACAACATAATATAGAGCAAAAGATGGACAAAACAGGATGTGAAAACGGACTCTACCATGTCCAAGGAAAGCCATATAACTGAAGACTTTGAGTATACCACCGATGAAAGATCTAATGAAGAAGACTCAGACTGCGATTCACTATGGAATGTCATAGTCACCAGAGCAATGAATGGTAATCAGTCCGAATACGAAGAAAAGGTTGAAAAGTATATTGACACAGGACATTAGGTAGCTAAAGCACGCAAACTTAAATATAAAAAGATGTTCCCGGAATATAGAGATACGATGAAGGATATGCGGAAAGACCCAGTGCATAGAAAGATAAAAAAGATGGCCCAGCGTTTGAAAGAAGAAGAGGAGTATACGATACTAGAAAGGCCAGGAAGTATGATGTAGATAAAAAGAGAGTATCTATTTGATGAAGTATTGAATAATTATGACCTACCATCGACTGAAGATATATAGCAACGACTCCATGTAAGGGATAGATAACTGACTCTCGGGATGGAAGGAATGGGAAATGCAGCCTATAACTATATAGTTATACCCAGTCGCAAGCCTGACGAAATGCAGAGTGACCCTTTCACAGGTAAAGAAGAAGTGAAAATGAATCGTGTTTGCGTCAAAATGTTCAAAATCCAAGTTGGTCTTTTTTATTTCATCTTATCAGTATCAGCAGCAGCAGCAATTCAACCTCGTACATAGAGCAGCAGCAGAAGCCCAATCACCCTAGCACAGTAGCAGCAGAAGACCAATCACCCTAGCGCAGTAGCAGCAGCAGCAATATGGTCAAATGAGCCTGTGAAAACACATCCAAATACGTACTCGTAAGCGACTCGTTAGTCGTTTTGGCATACTCGTGAACATAAACATAAACACATAAGCAGAATAAGTTAATCACAAGTTATCTCGCCTAAGGTTCGAAAACAATAAACTAAAAAAAAAACTAAAATACTAGCAAGAGTTATCTCACCTTACAAACTTTGAACGCGGGCGTGATAAAAGACCCCTTCAGAAATACAATACAATACAATGAAAACTGCCGAAAACATCCGAAAGATCACGCCCAACTCGTTCTGACTACGGAATACACCTACTGATGAGACACGCCTGGTCGCGTTATTCAATGCTATAAAAGACCGCTGCTGAGTCTCAAGTTGTTTAAACACGTCATTTCTGGTCAAAAAGTTTATTTATTAGAAGCCTGCCTAAGTTTTTGTGTCAGTTTGAATTTTTTTTTTAATTTTTAGCCCTAAATACATTTGTACGCATAAGGGACTCCATTGGAAATAAGTATTTGTACTTTCACGGGTTATCCTAGGTTTAATGTCAACCTACTTTTTACAGTTCTAAGGCTAACAATTATTTTTTTTGCATCCAGCCTAGATACATATATGGCAAGTTTTTAAATGCAACTAATGTGTTTGAGCTTAATATATGCTGTATGAATTTATTTATTGTAATATGTGATTTTTATGTGTTGATGTTTGAATCTAAATAAAGCTATATATCTATCTATCTATCTATAAAATTGTGACCTCAAATAGATACAAACCCACTTCTGTTCAGGCATGCGCGCTCGAATACCTTCTCATAAAACCCCTATGGGGTCACATAATATTCCATCACGTCATTTCCGGTCAATATGATCGAAGGAGACTTCAAATAAGACCATTTCCTGTTGCGCATGCGCAACCCAATCACTTCAACTTTCGCCCTCGTGACTTCAGGTGACGTCGCTTACGGTCTACGGCACTTCCGGTGATCCAACTCGTAAAATACTAAATTGCTCATCCCATATATACTACTAACTACTTTATGAGTCTTGAATATTGGTGTCACAATTCTTTGTATGCTGTAGTACTAAACTGCAAGTAACTAGAATCGACATGTCATCGTTGATGGTAATATCAAGATGAAGAACAACAATCAAAGCGTTCTTCCGTTGCTTGGTTTTACCATGCATTTGTAGAGACTTTGTATCATGTGCATTTACTTTGTATCCTTTCACTGTTAATATGTGGCAAAGAAACGAATACGAAAATAGAGTAACATTGTGTTTATCGAGGCTGAAAGCAATGAATTGAAAATGACAAAAAGGCAAGTATGGATCAAAATTTGGAAGCGCTTTTTATCCTTTCAATTCTTGCATTTAAATTTCACTAGGAAGACGCGTATCGAGTCAAATAGTTTTTACTTTTTGTTGTAAATCGTTCACTATTCTCCATCAATGTGACTATGGTAACGCGCCATAAATATATACCCTCTGTAACGTTATGGACTTGTTACATCCCCTATATTGTCGCCATTACAAGTTTTTCCTATAAATTCTTCGCATTGTTGGAAATATAAGACGATTGCTTATATTTATATTGGATTGATTAACGGTAAGACATTTTATTTGCTTCAGTAGGCAAACGATTTCATTGATAGATTACATGAGGGATAATTTGGACTTGTTTTCGAATTTCTTTTTTATATATCCTTCATGGAAAAATTGCAAAACAAGCATTATTATTATATGAGTAAAAGTCATTTTGGTAGAGTTTATCGATGTGTTAACGCGGCCGACTCACTGACAAACTAAATGAAGTCCGAAGGACTCTATGTCAAGTTTGTGAGTGAAAGGCCACGTTTACACATTCATAAACTCCTCCAAAATTACTTTTATTTCTTATAAATCCAATCCTTTAAAATTAAAGCAATGTTTTCACTTAATTTGACATCACCATATACTGCACTATTTTCCTCGGAGCTTATTAATGGACAAGAAAGGTTTATAAAGAAAATAACTTCGTTATTGTTCGTGACGTTGACCAATGAAATTGGACGTTGCAATAGCAATTGGAATAATACATTTAATTTACCTTACATATTTGTAGCAACATTCAAAAGGCCGTCGGAATAGCGTTGGTGATCAAAGAGATTACTTAAGTAGATTTGGTACGAATATAATAAAAATGCTGCTGATTCATGTCAAAAGCGAAGTCTTTTTCATCTAGACACGAATAGTTTTTATAAGTAGAAGAAATGCATGCTAATTATTTTTCTTCTAAATGCGACTGATTTTGGTTATTCAATAACGATGTATATTGGACATTTAGACGAGATTAATAGTCATTTTACTCTCAATTGTAGGAATCATTATTAAATAATCGTTAATATACACTTGTTTTACAAGTGTTAGAAGTACACAAGTAAATGGCAGTTGTGACTGTATACTAGGTTGAAAAATTCACTTAGCTTTGTTCATTGTTAAACACTGCTCGCGTGAAAAGAGACATTAAATTTTGGTAAAAATGGGAATGAAAAGATGATATTTTATGCATAAAAGATAAATTGATATTTCACCATTGTACCATTTTTTTCATATTAAGTGTAGAGTGTGTAGAAATAAATGAAATTAACCAAGTCTGTTCTACAAATGATCTCCCTTTGAAAATTCAGATAGAATAAACCCCTTTATAATTTTGACTTATATATTTTAATCATTTGTAGAGACCAATTCAGAGAATTTAATATTAGTGTAATGGGTTTAGGGTGATTATTTTATACGGAAATGAATATTTATCCTGCAATGGTGGTATTTACTAGACGATTACGACCCTACGAATATTTTTTTTGTATTCGTAGGGTAGACTGGTAACTGGTCCACGATTTTGAATGAAGAAAAGACAGGGCGACTGGTTTGAAACCTCGAATACTTTGACGTCACAGTGTAAATTCTCTTATGACGTCAGGGATTATACCAAAATGGCCGAAGTTGTTTACTGTCTTCACTAAGAAAATGCATTTTTAAATATGGTTAAAATAATTGCAGGATAAAAACAATATACGTACATTGTCGGAAATATAAGATTTATTTGTACTCGCTGCGAAACAGGTGAGAAATGCTCGGTAAACCTCGCATTTCTACCTGTTTCTAAAGCTCGTCAAATAAATTTTATATTTTCCGACAAAGTACATGTATATATTGTATATGTATTTGCAGCGTTGAATAAAATATCACTGTTAGTCCCCGACGGTTTTCCCCAACCCAGTAACCAGTACTTCGATGCTGGTCCGAAACCGATTTTATTTGGAAATATTGCAATATCAAAGAAAATTTGTTAATCTTAAGGAGTATCTCCCTTCCACATAGCTCTGTCCTTAGCTGATTTTTGCCTTTCCTTCTCAGACCCCATTGGTAATTTCAGCTTTACAAATATTTCGGTTTATGGATTTCTAAACGTTTTGATTTGATCTGCACTGAGACACAAGTTGTCGGAATGCGCATATGCAGAAATTGAATTCACATTTACTTCGGTATTTTGTTATATATTACAACACTGAATAATTCCAAATGAGATTGTAACGTTCATTTTCATTGGTCAACGTCATGAATAGCGAACGGAAATATTTTTCGATATTTCCGTTTGCCCCTTAACCTGTTCCGCAAAAATATAGTGCAGCAAATCAAGACTTCGTTAACATGGATAACACAGTTTTAAACGTACAAAATTGGAATTATAAGGATTAAACACTGATTTTTTGGAAATTATGTATGTAAAAACTCCGGCAGCTCACTCACAAACTTTACATAAGGTTTTCGAACTTAATTCGGTTTGTGAGCGAGCTGCCGGAGTTTATACATAGATAATTTCCTAAAATGAGTGTTTTATCCTATAATAAAATTTATTGTTAATTATGTAATTTGAGTATTTTTGCAATTTGTTCATACCTAACTCAATATAATTTTATTTATTTATATACATAGCTCATATATGAGCCAAGTTTGGCATCAGTGGCTTTTGGACACAGCTCCTTATTTTACTACAAAATTAGTGTATGAGTTTCTTTATCTATATTTTTATTCTTACAATTTTGTTGTAGGATCTATTTGTTGCACTGGGTGCCTTGCTATTTTTTAAAGCAAAAATTAAAAATGTTTAAAAATATCTTCCAAATTTATTGTCTAATAATCGATGGAAATAAAGTTATTGTTCCGTCAAAAATTCAATTGGGCAACTTATTATTCTAGAATTAAATCCACAAAAGGGATGTTCGAAAAAAAAAAAAAAATAATAATAATAATAAAATAAAAAATAAAAAAAAATAACTAACAATGTTTTGGGGTTTGATTTAGAACTAGTGTATTGGGGACAACTCTGTATTGCATGGACCCAAATAAAAATTTATATATAATGCAATATTGTGATGGGCATAAACAAGACTTCACTATGAATTTTTTTTTCAAAGAGCAAAAAATCATTTTCCAATGAAAAGTACTACTTTTCATTGAGTATTCCATAACGAAAGATTTCACTTTTCATTTTCTGCAGCAAATAATGAAAAATATAAAAGTCAGATTTTTTGGACATTTTATTTGTTTTGAATACTTTGCTTCTTTTCAAAGGGAATTTAAATAGTATCCAGAAATTTTATCAATTTTTACACTTTTTATTAAAATTTTAGGAACAATGGTACAGTTGATTTTTCTGAAATTTTATTATATCTTATATATTCTAAAAACGACTCTTTTTTCATAAATGTTTGATATGGATAAATATTGCTAAAATGTTCAGTTTATATTGTTCCTAACGCCCATTCATTCAGTTATGAATTTTTTTCATAATTCCTTCCTACTTTTTCATATGTTAAAAAATGGATAACAGGAAACACCTACAATGGCTGAAAATTATAATTACATGCAACAATTTGCAATGGAACTACACAAGAAAAACACGTATAAGACAAAAGACAAACGTAGATAACGATAGGAACTCGGGACAGCCGGACTTGGTACCGGCACTAGCAAAAGCCAGCGGTAGGGTTAAACCGTTTATACTACTGAAATCTGCATTCAAAATAGTTTCATATCAAATACGATTTGAATATTACACAATGAAATCACTATTCCTAAACGAATCAAATAATAAAGAACTAAACGAACAAAATAATATTAGGAATCATAACCTCTTCATGGAACTCTACACGGAAACCAAACGATAAAAATTGTCAAAAATATGCATTAACTACATATCCTATCATTGTGAATTTAAGTATGAACATGTATTTATTAATCATTGTGTATATTAGAAAAATTTAAAGACTGAAAATGTTAGGCTTTTACATGTCCACCCCTTTAGAGATTAAATCAAAGACTTTGTTCGGGTAATATGTGTTGAAATCTACTGTCTTGCAAATTTAAGCAGCCAAAAAATTTATTCGCAATTATAAGAAAATTACCGTATTTTGTTTATAAAAATAGTGTTTTTATTCGCATCATTAGAATAAAATACTTCGCCGATGGTTTTACTCTTTTTAATTTTAGAAGGTTTGCAGGCATTGTTTTTGGTCAAGAAATACCACCGTGACGATGACAGGTAGCGTGCGGGGACGGTAACTTTGAAACGGGCAGAGTTATGTAGGTTGACTTTTTCGGGTATATTCTGGCAGATTTTGTAATAATTGGTCATTGATGTAGGTTTAACGGAACATTAGGATTATTTACGAATTGATGTAGCCTAGTTTCCATGCTCAATACGCCCTGGAAGTATGCAAACACTTCACGAATGTACAATAGGTTAACGAATCTAGACAACGGCACCTACTCTTTCGCTTGTTTTTATGCATTATACGTCTATTAAACCAATCATCCTTACTCAAGCAAATATGATAGAACAAGAGAGGTTTCATGTATCATCAGAATATCTCAAAAGCATGGTGAGAGGTCGTTTTCATCGAAAATGTAATGTTGCGTATGGGGACGAAGATTACGGCATCGTATGGGGTAGGAGATGGTTTTTTTTGTATTCTATGTTTTTAGATATAAGACCTTAATTGATAGATTATGTTCAACAATTTAAACTTCTCAAGTTTTCGTGAAATTAAATTCGAGTTAATAATGCAAATTGATGCAAGGGTGTCTAGAATACAAAATATTTACCTGATACCCGTTACGTTATTGGCAATTGACACAAATGTAGAGCAAAGTCGCACTAAATTGTTATGGAAATCAAGTTTCATACCAAGAAAATTTCGGTCAAAAGTCATTGGTCAAAAATATTCGGAGAATGGCATGAGATGTAAGACATAACCGAAGAATTCATATAATACCTCGCCACTTCGTGGAAAAAAAATGGACAATGAACATTGAAAGAATATGATGTGAATGCACATTAGAAATACAGAACCACGCAATGGAACAACGGCTTTTTTTAGTGTTCTTTGTCTTGGAGTCAATATGAGGCCTTCAATATTGAGATTGCTCAAACCTCATAATAAGTTGAAGACAGCCCTAGCAGCGGTTTTAGTGCAAAAGCACTAATGTCTATGCTAATGGACAGATACAACTTATAGACAGACACTAAAGTCGATTGTAAGAAAACTTGAAATAAGAAAATAGTGAGATGTGGGCACTACAAACAGCTGGCCAGATTAACATTCGAATGATACACAAATGAAATATAGAATACAAAAAATTGAAAGTATGGCAGTATATCCATATGAGAATTTCTCTGAATAACAATTAACTAGCACAGTGTTCTTTCAATTACTGTCATCCGTATCCCGATTACTTTCATCTATTTCACGACAAACGCACTAGTGTCCTATTTATTTTCACCAAATGTCACATCAAATTATTTACTTGCATTTGCAACAATTTTTTTTCAAATCAAAATTAAAGTAATTTATTTTTATGACCTGTGAGATTAGAATACTTAGAAAGAACTAGTGTTCGTGGAAATCCAATTTTCGTCGATTTCGTGGTTCGGTAAAACCACAAAATTAATCGAAATAATGATACTTATGAAAACCACGAAATTGTCCAAGAATAAAGGTACTTTTACAATATTTATTTTCACTTGCATCCATATTAAATTATTTGCAAAAATTGCCCAACCATCCCCAATGAAAATAAAATGGTCCTCCCCTAACCCCACTACTTTAAAGGCTATCGAGTGTTCAGTCCACCTGGCATAGGTGATCCGAGTCTTACTTATACTATGCGTTAGCCCTCCGTCCGTCTTTTAATGTCGTCTTTTTATTTCCGTGCATTGTAGCTGTCTCACATCCTTGTTTTGTCTTCGTTTTTCTCTGTTGCGTTTTTGCCATGTCTTTAAACTTCGATTTTTGTCATATCGCTTCCCTTGTTTCTTCGATATTATTGTCGTTGTTCCGTCGCAAGCTTTTTATTCAAACATCTAATAAATGATAGAAAACTTTGACATATTGGTCTTTGGGTAAAGTCCCCTTTACAAAAAAATCCGTGAATTCCGCATCTCATTCAAGATGGCCTCAAGCAGGGTATATAGTTTTACATTGAACATGAGTAGGGGGTTCAGTTGGTCAGATTTACGTGTAACCTATGGGCATTTCCATACAACGGAAATCCAACATTGCCAGCCACCAATATATGGAGTCTAATGTAGGGTATCAATAGAAAGGGCCATCCTCGCTCTTTTAAATGACACCAGAATTAGTACTCTCGGATTTTTGAGTGAAGAGTTATGACGTCACAAAGAAGGATATCCTTTACTCATTTTGAAATTTGATGGTCCAATTTTTAGCTTAAATTTTACCGGCAAAGGCAAATTGCGGTGCATTTCCGCAGAAAACTGCTAATAGTAGCTTTATGATATTATCATTAACTGAAAGAGGACTATTTAGGCTATTTAAATTTGCGTGATCATTTATGGCCAGTGCAAAGGGCTGTTCCAGAAAAGTTGGTCTGGGACCCTTTGAAGGCACTTCATATAAATTGCTGTGGGTGGTTGTTTTTTCTTCAACCTTTTTTATTGTACATATGGGGAAAAGTTCTATGCGTGGTGGGGGTCAATAAAAAGTACCTTCAAACCCCCATGTCAATTTTGCTGGAACAGCCCTAAAACAAAGTTGAAAAAAAGTCGCTCAAAAAAGTGTCGAAAAAAAAAGCAAATTTCAGGACCACGGGTATCACAGCTACCCAGATACTGACACTCGGAATAAAAAAGTGCTAGTTTGAAAGACACTGTCCCATATAACACAGATATAAAAAAGTATTGGACCTTGGTACTACAGTTTTTCTCTGTGGTGCCGAGCTTTTAGGGTAATTTTCGAATTTTTCCCCAAAATCATCAAAGTTTTCATGCAAAATTCAGCACTTTACCGAACAGAGACTCCTGGCCAAACGATAATTCTCGTCAGGAAAAGAAATCTATCTCATAATAGGCAATGATATTGTTAACAAAGTGACAAAAAATCGGAAAGTTCTGAAGACAAAGTACAGAGTAATGGCAGCTGAAAGTTCGGTACCACATTTTCCCACTAAAAATTTTACAGAATTTTTCACACCGGGGAATTTCCCCTTAGATTAAACGTGTCCTCTTGCCGCATAACTAAACTTACAGCCTTAATAGTTAATAAGCCTAAGAGATAATGTATATGCAAGATATTTTAGGCAGAATTTTTTATTTTTTTTTTATTAGTCCGAAAGGTCACAGAACATGTAAATGATGAAAGAAGTCTTCATAGACTTATAATGGGAAACGTCACAAATGACCTTGAGGGCCCCAGTCACGTGGTTTTTTTTTGGCTATTTGGCTTTGGGCGCCCTGTTCATGTATAATACGTCAAACACGCACATGTAATTTCACGGGTTCGGGATATAGGTCGTCGAAATCAGCGGTCTGCCAGTTACAAAATAAGGCAAATTTTCCGATTTTGAGAGTCTCGCCCTGCTAGACTTAACATTGTAGGTGAGTTTTCTTGGCTTTTTTGTACTTCAGGCACTCCAGTGATTAGATTCGCATCATAAAATTAATCCTAGGTATTTTCTTTAAAAATTACCTGAACCCCCTAACATGAGGGGGAAACTCTGATGGGAAATTCATTCAAACATCTCGGACCTTTGGTACTTGGCGGAAACTTGGTCACAATAGTTCTTGAGTGGTACCTTTGTAAAGAGTGTCTATAATTCAAAACGATCAAGTCACCTTTATAAATAATGTCCGGCACGGGTGTATCTTATCCAAAATAACAGCCACTGGAAAACACAGTACCGTTACAACAGTGGTGAACTTAGTTTTGCATTGACCCTTGTGAGAAAACACATTTAAAGACAATGCCTCTGCTGGTTGACTAATAGTTCCCGAGGGTATTCATCAACTCAGTAGTTAGTACGTCGGCGCTGACCTGAAATCCGATTTTATCTGAAAACTTACAATATATAAATTATAGAAAATTGCTTAAAACTAGGGAGTATCTATCTCTTGCATAGCTCTGTCATTAGCTGATATTGGCATTCCATTAAGATCGTTTTTGGTTATTTGTTCTGTATCAGATTTTACAAATTTTTTGGTTTATGGTCTTCAAAATATGTTGATTTTATCCCCACTGAAGTTGCCGAAATGGCTTTATGCGGAAACTAAATTTAGAGTATCTTCAGTATATTTTGTTTTTTTTTAATCTTCAACGCTGAAACTACTTCGACACTTTGAATCAATCTTAATCACGCGGAAAATATACATCATATGCAAGACAAAATCCAGCAGGACACATAGTTTTAACATTGGACACTAAAAGAGAAATCAAAGATCCTCTAGTTTGAAACCGAACTTTTTCACAAAAGTCCTTGTTTAATTTGGAATAACGGCAGTAGAATACCGAAGGAACAAAGGAGTGAAATTTACAAAAATCGAAGGCCAAAGGCATGGCCAAAAACGAGAACATAGAAGACCAGGACGTTATACACAGAAAACAATGACGTTAGACGGATACAAAGCACAGAAATAGAAATTACAACTTAGCAATGCTCATTCTCACCAGATGGCGCTTCCGTCGGAATAACAGGATGCTTTGAAATGCACCCGAGTAACCCCTCTTACTTTTACGGCTTATTATATCTAATATGGTCCTTTCTTACCTTCTTATTAGAGAGTATTTAGTAGGGGAGATATCAAAATGTATGACGATGATAGAAAGGAATGCTTGAACGCCGAGATTCACGAATGTGTATAATTTGAAGTGGAAATTTCAGCCCAACATCTACAAAACGCATATGTCACTGTTTTTATCTATATATAATTAAAATTTAACATAAAAGAAAGAAGAAAACCTTTGGTTTGATAAGAATACGTGCCGACAAATGTGTTTTTTAGCCGTTTGTTTTATTAGGTGGAAATGACAAAGTTGTCGCCCTTTGTTTCCCGCCATTTACGATCTATGTTTATATTATTCAATAACATTGTCTTAGACAGGTAAAAAAAAGAAATAATTATAAGAATATAGTTGTATTATTGATAAACACCCTGCTATGAGTACCCAACGTTAAATATTACTTCATAACATCTACATATTGTGACACTATTCATCTGTTACCAGTGCCACCGGTCACTGAAAATGAAAAAGGGGGAGGGGTGGGGGTGTTCAACAATGTCCAGATGAAAAGAGGGTTCAGACTATGATTGTGCTATAAATTGCCATCATTTGTCACCCCAAAATTCTGCATGAATTGAATATTTTCCAACAGAAGTTGGGATATTATGTGTCACTGACAGTTGTTTGATATGTCAATCACAAAGTCAAAGCAGTAACATAAACAAATCAATAAACAAGACAGGAAATAGAAGCATTTATAATACTCCAAACCCATATCTTTATGATTTTATTATACCCAATCCCTTTAGCGGGCAGTATATACATATGTAGTTATCATGGTGTCCATTTGTCCGTCTGTCTGTCAGTCAGTCAGTTTGTTTTTCTGTCTGCCATAGGGGTACATATTTTGTGCATGAATTTCAGTAAAAATAATGTGCAAATTAATGTCAAACTACATGAACAATGCTATTTATTTGATTACAGACTCAGTTTTTTTTACCCTGCAGCAAATGAAGTTTGCATACTAATTTGGATATTGTTTATCTGCCAAAAAACTTTTTTTTTTTACTTTTCAGATCTCTTGCTGTAATCTGCCTTTTCATATCCTAAAAATGTTATGGATTATGACAGTTCATGTCATTACCTATCTTTTTATGTATAGAAACCCATGGTTTTGCATAAAATTTATAGATGGTAGACTTAGGATGTTTTTTTTACCTTTGCTGTTTTTGGGCGCCACCCCCCTTTTTTACTAAACAGGTCATCTGTAATGTAAAAAACATGCTAGCATAGAAAACTGTGGTAAATATTAATTCAATAACATAGTACTTCATGTTGATACACAAAAAAACAGCATCTGCATGAAAATGAAAAATGGTGTATCATTGCTATTACAACATTCAAAACAAAGGCACTCACAGTGTGAACTCCAGTGAAATTAACAGTGACATCAGGTACTCCGGAATGGTAAGCTTGTAACCCAGTAATACACAGCGGCAAACAAATACCGATGCAAAATTGGGACATGGAGAAAAAAAACTCTGGGAAAACACACTCAAAGCCCCCGAAACTGCATGCCATATTGGAACCCAAAATTTTCATAATTGTCCTTAGGTTGCCCCTTTCAAAAATGAGTCCGGGAAATCACTATTTCATCTAAGACGGCTCCCAATGAAAAACAAAGTTAAACATTGAACCCCATCGGAAGGAATTATGATGATTGCAATATACTCAATTTAAACGGCACTACATTGACTGCTTAATGATGGATCTGGACTGATCATTTTGGCAGCCCCACATACAAACTCTCCACCATACCAAGGGAGAACATACTTAACAATAACAAATCATAATTGTCTTCTTGAGATATCAATTTGAGTGAATAAATGTATCTACTGTGTACCTAAGTTACATTAATGCCCTAACATACAAAGATACACAACAAGGAGTTCCTAACTTCATTACTTACTGTAGTCAAAGATGGCCTAGAGAAATATAGTGATATACTCTACAAGTGGAGTGAATCAGATTCTCAAGAATTAAAAAAAACATAATATGAATAAAAGTGAAATATCCTGACATATACCGAAATGACTAAAAATGAAATCAACCCAGTAATATACAACGGCAAACGAATACCGAAGCAAAATTGGGAAAGGCAGAAAACACACTCAAAGCCCCTGAAACTGCATGCCACATTGGAACCCAAAATTTTCACAATTGTCCTTAGTTGGCCCCTTTCAAAAATGAGTCCGGAAAATCTCTATTTCAACTAAGATGGCTGCCAATGAAAAACATAGTTAAACATTGAACCCCATCGGAAGAATTCCTATATCTCTACTGACGCCAAAAAGCCAATTTAAACGAAACCTAAAGTACCTAATCCTTCCTGTGTCTTACAAGCCCGGGTCACATCCAACATAATAGACAGTGGGCTGTATAGTTTGACCTTTCATTGGATCTTATGGGTAAGCGATTTAAAGAGCTTTTCCTCTGAACTACATGGCCGCTTAAAACCTACTTAGACACAAGAGTCTTATATAGTCCACTTCAAAAATGTTTGACAAGTATAGGTGTATACCATATCCATACTGGCTACTAAAGTCTGTTTCACTTCCTATAGATAATGGAAATTCTCTTCTGTTGACTTTAATATTTCATATTTCGGCACCGGATTTTGCATGGTTGTGAAAAAATATTGTACACTTCTGAAACCACTTTTAATTTGATTATTTCCAAAACATATGGAACGAAAAAATACTTTTTAAATGCTCCATTCTGTTAAAGGGATATTTTCGGCGCACCATTATCGAGAAGATTGGCCCATTCTGAAATAGGTATTGGCAGGTATTACTGAAGTCAGGTGATAAACAAGTCTCACTTTGGCTTTTACCATGTGCTTGGACTCTCCTTTTTTTAATGAAAGAAAAAAAACATACCCGTAAATGATATAATTAGACAAAATACCCAAACATGTAATTGAAATATGCATGCATTAATCGCAAAAGAAATATTTGAAAGAAATTGTTAATGTACTGCTAATTTCTATTCGGTTTTTACAAACAAAGCGTCCGTAGATTACAATTGTTAACCTCGAACGAGTACACCTTGCTATTAATAGGTAGGTCAACTCGGGTCATCTATTTTATCAAGTTACTTGGTCGCCCTTAAAATAGGACAATCCATCACCTTAGAAATTTTCACCTTTTTGAAAAAAAATGTGAAAATACACATGACTGCAGACTTTTGAGTTTTGGTCATTCTTGATTTTCATACCAAATATGATTAAGATTGGTGTAAAAATAAAGCTTAAATCGTAAGATGTCCATTATCTAAAGGAAGTGGGACAGACTTAAGTGGGAAACATAGTTTAACCTAGACCATATGACATAGAGGTCTATATTGACATACATGTACTTAAAATTGAGATCCTTAAACATTTTAAGTAAGGTGGACTGCCTATATCAGCCTCGGTGGACGATATAGGCTCTTGGAATTTTTTTATAAGTATCCCAAAACTCGCCATCTCTATCATATATTTTTGATGTTCATGTACGGCTTCATTTCAGACTTCAGAGCTTATTTTATCATATCAATGATTTTTGGGGTCTGGCCACCAGTTTACCGACTACAAGCTATTTCCGCCATTAGGAAATCGTATTAAATTTCTCTCAGAGCAATAACACGTGAAAAATATTGGAATTGTTGAACAAAATCCATCATCTAAGGTCTCATTTCTACAGGGTTTTAAAATACAAAGATAAATCTCCGTCCCGATGTGACGCTGTGATCTTCGTCCCCATAAGCAACATAACATTTTCGTTGAAAACAACGTTTCATCATGTTTTTGAGATAGACTGATGATACAGGAAACCTCTCTCGTTCTATCTCATTTGCTGCAGTAAATATTATAGGTTTAATAGACGTAGAATTCATAAAAACAAGCGAAAAACTACATGTAGGTGCCCTTATCCAGATTTGCTACACTCTTGTACATTCGTTAGGTGTTTGCATACTCCCAAGACGTATTGAGCATGGAAACTAGGCTAAATCAATTCGTAAATAATCCTAATGTTCCGTAACAACTACATCAATGACCAATTATTGCAAAATATGTCAGAATCTACCCGAAAACGCCAACCTACATGACTCTGCCCGCTTCAAAATCACCGTCCCCGTACGCTACCAATCACCGTCCTAACATGTTGTTTTGATCACGGTGAATACGAAATATGTCTAAATCAACTATGTAGACAATATGTTGTATAGATATGTTTACTTACATTCTACTTCCCGTGCCTTTCATTCTTGGTTTTATTGTGTTAAAAAATGTATGTAGTTTGCCTTTAAAACGAATTATTTCGTTCAACATTCGTTGTCGAAATGTGCATATGCAGAAACTAAATTCAGAGTAACTTCGGTATTTTGTTATTCGTGTAAGAGTCAATCTTAAACGTGGTTGAAATATAATTGTCGCTCATCAAAATACAATTATATAAATATAAATTTGGATTTAATGAAACATTCTAGTGTGAACGTGTTTTCCAACAGAAAATTGAAGAAAATCAGGACAATTATTAGCACGAAGAGCAAAAATTACTTAACATGATACGCGTCTTCTATTGGCGGTTAATTTGTTCTTTTTCTCAAACATACAGTACTCTGAAAATTCAACATTTATAGCAATTTGACTGCAAAAGGATAACTAAATAAGGAAACACTGAAGTTACTGGGATTACAAAGGATCACCAAAAATTGTTATGATAGGTGATCACAAGACTTGTGTTCAATCATTGCAAACGTTGTGATCCGTGATTGCACAGGTTGGGATCAATGATTGCAGGAGACACGATAAAGGATCATAAGCGATTGGATCAAGGATCACATGGATCACAAGCATTGTAATCATGAATCTCAAGAGTTGTAATATCTATGACCATTCGCGTAATATTTTCCCAACTCGTTTTCATTACATTTAAAGTAATCACGAGTTGGATTGTATGTGTATTATCCATCTTAGTAAAGCTATTTTACAGATTTTGTCCAGGTAGAAAAATTTGAAATAGAATTGTTTTTTTATTAATGAATTTATAAGAAATGAACCCGTTTTCATTAATGGATTTATTAGGGATATAATTGGATTTTATAAATGTATTTATTTTGATTGATTTAAATTTTTTGTAAATATTATTTTTTCTTGATAAATTAGAGATAAAGCGGATTAATTGCTTGGTGTTAAGATGAAATTGTTATAAACAGTAATGTAGTTTAGTACTTATCAATACCACTATATATATACCCTGTTCTTAGGTACAACATATTCCCGCTTGTTACTGACAACGTCAACGATTATTTATCTGAGCAGTTCGACACTTCGATTCTAGTGCTACATTTACAAAAATTCTTTATATTAATTGAAACTTTATATTTAATGTATCATTTGGTTTTTTTTAAGAATCAAATTTTAGATTGCAAGATTTTTTTGGCTTTTACAATGAACCCATTTGTTTATTTACTTTTACTGATATCATATTTTTTCAATAATCGAAGGTAAAAAAAAACAACATATTTGATCAAAATAAATCTTTTTTTCTAATGGAATAAATTTATAAATTATAACCTTATGGTAAATAACAATAACGCTGTGGTCAAGGATCCGGCACTGATTTGCAAACAAATTTAAGATCACAGCTTTGCAAACAAGGATCACAGCTTTGAGACAAAGGATCGCAGCCTTGCAATCAATGATGGCATTCTTACGATCAAGGATTGCAACCTTGTGATCAAGGATAACAATTTTACAATCCAGGATTGCATAATTTTATGATCATTGATCACGTATACTTGTCTGATCAATGATCGCGAGAAAAAATATTGTCAATTGTAATCATGGACTACAAAATTATCATTAAGGGATCACAAAATCTTCATAGTACTGTACCTCTAAATAATAAATGACATCGGCAGTAAGAATCATGCTACCACAAGAAAAAGATAGTAAAATACTGAGATCATGGATTATCTAAATGTATTTATTGCTACATATAAAATAAATTTCGATCTATTTAAAGCAAAGACATTAGCTACCAGTAGATTACTCGAAATAAATATTATCTGTAGAAAGAGTAGATGATGCAACCAACTGTTTCTATCCACCTTGGAATATCTGAATATGTTTACCGTTTCAACCAGACTTGCATTAAAATCAGCTAACGTTATCGTTCCGTAACAGGTCTGTTCTTTAACCATTTCTGAATATTTGGAATAGCCTCGATCCTATCATTATGTGCCTTGACAGCTGAAGATAACTCAAAAGGGTTAAAGTTTTTCACCATCTCACACATGTTTATAACAGCTAGATCTGCAACCGTTACCTGTAAAACAAATACATCCCCAGGTTATATATATATATTGTGTGTACGTGTGTGTGTGTGTGTTATGGTCTCGTGTTCATTTACTCAATATCCTTTGGTAAAATATATATTTAAGATAATTCATCAAGATTGCAGAATTGCAAATACATTATATTATTCCAAAAAAAAAAAAAAAAAAATATAACAAATCTGTACAAGAGTCCCATTTTTGTTCTACAACTGATTCTATAGATGATATACACAGGTAATTGACAAAGTACTAGAAGTCAGAAGTTATAGAGAAATCTAAGGTTTCAATTCAGACAGAAAATAATTGTTCCTTACAGTCTCTGCATTGAAGATCTAATAACACCCCATTTTACATTCTGTATTGATAGTTCATTCGAAATCCTCGAGTTTTACCATAAAGCTAAATGTATTCAAAATTATGAAGAGTTGATGTCAAAGGTAATTAAACTGAAAGTAAAATGGGATGTTGTTAGATCTATCCTGCAGACTGTCAGTGACTGTAAGGAATAATTTGCAGATCTAGATATGTATGTGGATCGTCTTATGCAAATTATGTACGTAATCCGGAGATGATCAAACGTTAACTTACATACTAAAAACGGGTAGAATATACTTGACATTTTTCGAGACAGTTGGTGGTTAAAATGTACAAGAAACACGATGTTACGAACAATTATATACTATGTTCTGAAACTGCCATAGTTATAGTAGATAGATAAATTGTTCCATTTATAACTTAATCGTGTATTCGGATTGTTTTGATATTAAACACGTAAAACATTTTCTCCCATCAAAGAACATCCTGTTTGATTACCAGGAGTCTAAAAAAGGGACTTTGAATTCAAAAACACAAACATCGGCTCATCAGAAAAAAAAAATCACTTTCTATGCAAGCGTAGAACCAGAGCATAAGCATATTTCGATCATTGATACAAAATTTTAAAAAAAAAGTCAGTAAGCAGTTCTTGTATAGTGAAAACAAGGTGCAGTCCTAACAAATACGTTTTCAACAATTTCATCACTTCTTCAATAATCAAAAATTGATTTCCGGTCAAAAACATATGGTAAACACCCCAATAGCGACTTCCTGACATGAGCAGTAGGTTCCAGGCGTCCATCATTACTTTCGGAACGTTGTCATGTGTTGAGCCCATACAGCTTTACTTGTTTTAAAACTCGTTTCCGAAGCAAGACATAAGCAAAGGGACCACGATTGTCGGGAAACAGGGGTGAACATTTGACCTTACATTACAATTGGGATTAACGAAACATTTGCAAACTTTCCTTGACAACTTGAACAACCCAAATGCAAATGTGCCGATTTTTTATGTCACTAAAAAGGAGAAATTTGCATTTTTCCTAACCAGAAGTTGTTTTGCCGCTATATACAATCTTTGAATAACAAAATATCGAAGTTACTGATTATTTATTTTCTGCATATGCGCATTTCGACAACTTTTGTCTCATCAGTGCAGATCAAAACCAAAACACGAACAATGTATCAGTTTCCTTTTTGCGTTAATGTCTTAATTGGTCGACCTTTCGCCAAACACGTCGTAAAATTTGGTGGTCATATTAGCTACTTATTTTGTTTATTCCATTTTTGCCAAAACGTGTTGTGAGTGGTGATATTCATCGCTTTTTTCGCGGCAATATTGTAAGGGGTAATTTCTTTGCACAGCGTAAGTCTTAAAGTTTTTAGTGTGATATGACTTTTTTTATATAAATTCTTTAATATTTCGCATTATTGCATAGTTTCTTTTGCCCAAGAGTATATATTAACATGCAGATCACAGATGTCTGTGCATTTTATTTACAAGAAAAGTTCAAGATTTCTACTGGACAAAAGTATGGGATTACCAGTACTTGCGTATATGTTACAGTACAAATTGGAATCCAGTAGGATCCGGAATCCTCCTAGTACAAATTGGAATTCTAATTTCTACTGGGCCAAATTAGAATTTAATCAAGTACAAATTGGAATTCCAGTTTCTTCTAGGAGAAATTGAGATATCCTGATTTATACTAGTAGGATTCTGAATCCTACTGAATTTCTAGTATGATCCAGAATAATACTGGATACTTTGTTCAGGAGGTTTCTGGATATTACTGACATTCAAAGCTGATAAAAGTTTTTGATTTTGTTCTAAGAATTATGTACTCCACAACATTTTAATTTATAAAAAACACTAAATACTTAAATAATAGAGTGCAAAATGACATAATTATTATATAATTGATGTATAATCAATTGGAGGAACCCCGTGACATTTGGTAGAGCAGGAAATTTTTATTTACAACAAGGGCATCACATAGCACATGTTTTACAGTGCCATAGTATTTCAGAAAAGTAGTTTTTAAGTATGGCATCGTAAGAAATATTTTTATGTATACCTCCATGTGTTCTACCACATTTTAAGTTAACTGATCAAAAGTTTGAACTGTGCTCAAAAGTTTTTAGTTTGAAGCAAAACATCCATATCTCTTAATCTTTTTATTAAATGATCACCAGAACAGTGGAAGGGACATATTACTAATAATTTTTTATTTCTCTACCACCTTATCTTTTGATTTAAGCCGATGGAATCCTACTAGTATAAATTAGGATATCTCAATTTCTCCTAGCAGAAATTGGAATTCCAATTTGTACTGAATTAAATCCAGTGCAATCTGGAATTCTAATTTGTCCCAGTAGAAATTGGAATTCCAATTTGAACTGGATTAAATCAAGTATAAATTAAAATTCCTATTTGTACTAGGAGGATTCTGGATCCTACTGGATTCCAATTTGTACTGTAACATATATATATTGAATAAGTGTATTTTAAAGTGAATGGACACAATTAGGTGCTTGACACAGTAATTAGCTGGACACAGACTAAAGAACTTAAATTTAGCCCGTTTGATCCCTTAAAATACAAAAATACACAAGTTGCATAAAAACAGTAAAATTCGTTATGCTGTACACGTGTTTCAAGGAGTAATCTCTCAACATTAGCATCGGACAAGGTATGAGTTACACTAAATCTGTTGACATTCGACTGAAAGCTTACACCATGAGAAATCCAAGCAAAAAAATCCCATCGAAATCGGAATGAAAACAAAGATTTTACATTTCTTTTTCAAGGACTTATATCTCATTATACGTCCTTTATACTTTGAAAAATTGAATTTTGCCCCTTTAACCTCTTATAGCTAAAAAAGTACAAGCTACAACAAATCAGTTAACATACTGCTAAATGCTAACAATAAGAGGAATTTAAAGAAAAAATACAATCGAAATCCGATAAAAAATAAAAAAAAATTACTTTATTTGCACATTTGTATTTTTGGCTCCATATAGCTCCAAAAAAAATCATGCTTTTAAAAAAAATATGGTTTAGCACTATTTTTATTTTTCAATTCATTGAAAAAAATGCATCGAAATCGGACAAAGATAAAAAATACAAATCTTTTGACATTGCCCCTTTTGATCCATTTATCTCATAAACGGTGCATACAACATAAAAAGACATCCCACCAAACTCAAATAAATAATAAATTTTCTACAGGTAAATATATGAAAACACCAAATTTTGTCCTTTTTGGTTTTATTTTAAAAAGAAACGGGAGTGTCCATAATATCCAAACCCCATCAAAGTCTCCCTGTTGTGTCAAGTATCATTATGTTAAAGTTTCATAAGGATTGGTCAACTGGAACTCGAGTTACTGACCAAAAACAAAGGTTTCTACAGACGACAACAACGACAACGACGAAAGCATCATACCATTATACGACCTCAAATTTGTCCGGTCGTATAAAAATTGATTAAAAAGTATTACTTCAGTTGCATGGTTCAACAATATTTTACGAATCGGGATATGGAGTAAATGAAAAATATGTTAACTCCAACTGCAATAAATTTTAATGAGCTGTATGGCCATTCCAGATATTAATTCCTCACCAGCAGCACTAGAACCAAAACATAGGAAATTAACAATTTCAAAAAATGTTTAAAATGCATAAAACCAAACGAAATCCGAGTAATCAATAATATCAAATATAAGATAATACTTAGTAGTTATAAACAAAGTAAACACAGACCTGTTTGCGAAAAGATTGTGGTCTGACACGTGTGGTCTGATACCGGTGACACTATCACCTCGTAAAAAAAAGACGGCATTTCCATGTTCTTTGGCATTGAAAGGATATAATTTATCGGACGAATTTTTAAAAAATGAAGATATTTGTGTCCTTATTTAGAAAAGGCATAGAAAGTCAAAACATCTCGTCACATCTTAATACAAGATAATGATCTTGCCGTAGTGTTTGCTAGACTTGGTGCCAGCTCAATATCGGTGGAAGTAGACCTCGATACCGTAGAAATGTCATACTTAGTTTTGTTAATAATCAAAACGGCAATGCCAACCTTGAAAAAAAACCTAGTGATCAATCCGTGTGTCATACATACTTTAACCAATCACGTGTTTGCAATAAGAGTAGTGCAGGATTCAATACAAATAAATAGAGATGTACAAATCAAGTAATTTTATTATATCCAATTAATGAAAATATTTCAAAAAGAGCTTAATCATATTTATTTTGTAAATTCCCGCGACTTTGTGGCCATTTTCATCACTTTCATTCCGCACGTCTATTAAGATAATTAGTTGTTGTTTGCACATAAATGGTACAATAAAACAATGAGCAACATACTTTGCAATTCATAGCTAATTTACATATATTTATTGGTGCTGAGATCTATTGGTACATTGAATATAATAAATGAAAGGATATTGAGCAAAAGTACATGCTTCAAAGTATCAATACATGGAAAAAACCAAGCTTTTATTGTTGTTCTTCATCTTGTAGTTGCCATAAGGCCCTCAGAAATGACCTTTGCTCATATCTCATATTAAGTTCAAGACGGTTCCTAGTACCAGTTTTAATTGAATTCAAACGTCAACAACGCTACACCCTTGTTGTTTTTTACTCATTAGAAGCAAACAAACATTAAATTTACTGGCAAAGTGTTCTAACAACCACTGTCGTCCGTCGCCCAACAAAAAGACCGATAGATATAAACAACCACATGATACTCATTGAGTCAAAAGCAAGAAACTTGTCAATAAAATAGTGAAATATGTTCACTACAAACAGAATGGTCAGAATAACATTTAGAAGGTACAAAAATTAAAATGTCAAAAATTATGAAAGTATGATATCAATATGAGGATAAGAACAAGTGCACAATAAACCAAAACATTTCGAGACCTTACATCTCACGAAGAGTCTTTAAATTCATCAATTAAAACAACATCAATTGACAGATTTTATACATTTTTGATGACATCTAAACTTGTATGTTCAATTTGATTACTGAACACGAATTCGTACAAAATCATTTACTGTTTTAAAACCGATTTTATTGAAATTTAAATTTTACAAAATTTATTTAAAACTAAGGAGTATCTGCCTCATGTATAGCTCTTTTCTTAGCTGAATTTTGGATATTCTATTTAGATCCTTTAGATTATTTGTTCTCTATCAGCTTTTACACGTTTGCCGGTTAAAGGACTTCCAAATGTTTTGGTTTGATCTGCACTGATGAGACATAAGTTGTCGAAATGCGCATATATGCAGAAAATAAATTAACGGTAACTTCGGTATTTTGTTATTTAGACAAAAACTGAGCTAAACTTACCTCATTTCCAACCAGAAACTTCCCGTTATTGTCAGACAACATTTTCTCTATAAATTTCAGGAATTTTGGCAGATCAGTCTCCTTAAAGTTTTTTGTCAACTCCTCCTGAAATGAAGCAAAAATTATATGTGGTTATGTTGAATTTTGTAGGTATTACATTGTTATATTCCCCGCTTTAGTGGGCGATATAAAGTGATTTACGTGTCCGTCTATCCATCCTCCCGTCTCTCCGGACATTTGTTCGTTCGTTCGTTGTAGTCCTTTGGAATCCTAATGGGTCTTGATCGTATAGTGGTTTAATGAATAATCCTTTTAGAGTTTTCACTGTTTAATAATCCAATAGTAACAATACTTCCAGTGTCAGATCCAAGTCAAGCATTTCAATACAGAAGTTAGACACAAAGATAATGACTTGAATCCGCAACTGTATTTATACTATCATGGTCCAAACTCAGATAGAACTAGTTTGGACCAGGATTTACATCATGTGAGAAAGGTGTTTCTCGATTCCGAAAACAGTAATACTGTTTCCTATTTTGAACATCAACTGTCAATCACTTGTCAATCAAAATGTACATTGTTACCAAAAACATAATATAGTTGTCACAGGCACGCGACGTGATTGACAGTTTACAAGTACCTGATTAGAACATGTTTACACGAACACCTGTTATTATAATTATTATAGAAACTTTGTAACTTTTATAGTTTTGTATCTATAAAAGTTTATCCCGTGATCGAAAGTCTTGTGCAGCCTTGTTTAGGCTTGTGTACCCCTGTTCTAACCAGTCTCCCTAATTGCGTTTTACAATACATTGAAATGTTAAATAAGTACAATTAAGTACAAATGAACCATGAATCCTTCGTATCATAGTCACTAATAGTTTATATATTCATAATATTATATTCCGTCATAGATTCCCCCCTTAAATGTGTAACACCAAGATTATGATTACATCTTATCACTGGTCACCACGGCCATCCCTTTACAATCGTCCTTTTCCCATTGAAGCTCTCAAGTATGTTTTATTAAAAACATCGACAGCTTCACCCATAGGCCGATCGAGTGACCAGGGATACTTTCTTTTTCATGTTCATTTGTCCTTCCCAGCGCCAAATTATACAAGTTCTTTTCTTTTCTCTTTTCTTCTCGCGGAGCCCCCCGACGATGTTTTGTTCAAAGTACGGCGGGCCCGCCCACCGTTCTCTCTCTACTTCAACTTCTTGTCTTCTGGCGCCAGGTCGGTACGTTTGGGGTGTCGGTCCAGACTATCCCCACCCTGGGACCGGGGTTATCTTACACCCGCAACCAGAGTTCTTGTTGTTATTTTCTTTCTATCTTTTCTTTTCTTTTAGCAACCACAATCTTGGTGTGTCCTTGGTCAGATTATTATTATTATTATCCCACCTTTGAACTGGTGACTTATTATCTACAGTATCTTTTCTGACTAGGATATAAAATGACCAGGATGTATGTATATTTTTATACATGTACTCTTTTCAGTTTACACTTTCTCTTTTAGATTTCTTAATTGACCAGAATTGAAGGTTTTATATCTTCCGTGGCTATGATACTCCAGAATGCTCATGTTACAATCAGTTCCCTACATACCTTGTACCATATGTATAAAGTTTAAAATAATCACATGCATTAAACTTAGCCGGTATCAAGGTAACAAAGAGCATGCATTATCATAATATATTTACATACATGGTGCCAAATTAAATAAATAAAATCTCATGCATTAAAAGGCACCAAATTATTAAAAGGGAAAATACAATATTCACATGCATTAACATTAACACCGACGCGATTTGGGCATGCAAGAAAACTGTACGATCACATGCAATTGTTCGTACACGCAATTGTCCATCATTTTCCATAAGAGTTTCTTCCATGTCGAAATCATATAGTCGGCACCAAATTAACTAGTCAATGTTCAGCATCAAATTATTTCACATTACGTCATCATTTTAGGCACCAAGTCAGTTCACATAATAACACAAGCGTATTCACAAAGCATAACATCCATGAATATATGCATCTAGGTCGTTGGGGCCCTGCAACGTCACGTTACAGGGTTAACCAAGGATACCATTATACCATTTTTCCATTCCTTGTGTGTCGTCGTGATGGATCAAGTTTACTGACTTCCTTGATCCTGCAACTCCCTCATCAGGCTAGGATATAGGGAAGCAGCTTTCCTAGCCTGACCAGGATTGCCATCGGTCGTCGTACCATTTAGTGTCGTTGTACCATGTACTGTCGTTGTACCATGTACTGTCGTTGTACCATTTCTGGATACACCAGTTGTTGACAAATGGTGTTTCTTCTGTGGTTTGTCCGTTGTTTCATCGGGCACCATGGAAGCACCACGGTCGGCAGTAGCAGCCATCACCACTTGTTGACCAGGATTCAACGGGTTCTTCATCTCACTTAACCAGGGCTTAGCGTTGCCTGCGTCAGGTGACCAGGATTTCGATTTCACCTCCCCATAACCAGGATGGTTAGGTGATGTTTTCTGCGACTTCGCCTCCCCATAACCAGGATGGTTAGGCGACATTGTATGCGACTTGGATTGTCGTTGTTCCGGGTAGGTTTCATCTCCGGGTACCAAACCATATTTCTCTTTTAAATAGTTTGCAGTGAGTTGTTTGTTGGGTCGGTAGATGACTTTCTTCAGGTATGGGTTCATCTCTATTTCTGGGGCTGTAGGTTCTGGTCGTTGTCTGGTTTGATTCACCTCCTCATTCCCCTTTCTGACTGACCTTGCCCTACTCTTACATTTATCTTTATATAAATTTAGAAGCGAAGCCTGCGCCGAAATATTACAAGTAATAAAATAAAGCCTAATGTTCCTAGGGCGCAAATCCAGTATCTGGGGCTTGCAGGCATGGGAGTTACATTGAGATTGTTTTCGTCTAATTCTCTTTTTAGTTGATCCACTTGGACTTCTTTAAAATCTTTTAACTTTTGAGGTAACTCTTTTTATCGAAATTTTGTATCTTGCTATTAAAAGTTTTCCATAAAGATGTAAGTCCAAATGAATATTTCTTGAGGAAGGTCTTGAATGAATCTGTTATATTATATTTACTTTCTTTATGAAATTATGGGAGGAGGGTCATGAACGGATTATAAGCGGTACATGTCATGTCGAGTCTGACAACATCCAGGGGCACAGTTCAATTCTATTAGATACTTAGCTTGTGATGGGACGGGAGTTAGTCTTACAACGATTCGGCAATGCAGTCTTATTTCTAGTTCTCTATTTAGTTAACAGACGTATATCTTGCCATTCGGTTTCTTAGTCACCCCAAAAAGAGTGTTCCGAAGAGAAATGAGAGAGTCTTGCTATTTGATAGTTTCGATTTCTTTTATTGTTTTCTTGGACTATTGTAGCATCGTCACAATAAGTGACCAGGATAAATGTAGCAATATATAAGGCCAAAATCGTATTGAGATGTTTGTGACCAGGATTTATTCTCATCTTTTATCTATAAATAAAGATGGCTTTAGAAATTTTCCAAAAGGTGAAGGGTCACCATAAAACCAATGTGTTCTCATTTTCCAAAATTATGAGCAGGATTAAAGAATGCTCATATCTTATTTAACATGTTGAATCGTCAATCAATTACGGCAGCCAAATTATGTTTATTGGGATCAACTGTTATAAATAAAAAAAATAATATATTTATGACTTAATATATTTGACCAGGATGATTCTTATTCTTATTTCATTTCAGTCAAAAGGATAGTAAGAATTATTCCACAAACATAACTAAAAATCTTTGATCAGGATTGTTATTTTAACTGTGACCAGGATGGTCACTAATTGTGACCAGGATAATTTTACAAAATTAATACTTTGACCAGGATGACTATTTGACCATGATGACATATCAAGTATGCCATTTAAAATCTAAAGTAAGTCATGAATTACAGCAAATAATTTCTTTAAGGTCTGGGGGTCTTTATTTGCTTTAAGTATTGCTTGGGGTTCAGTTGGTTTTTCTTCCACTGAGCTTATCGCTTTAACCGAATCCACGCTGTTAGCTACGGACGGAGAGTCGCTTGTTTCGCGATATTCATCTACGCCGTCGGTATTTTCATCCGCGTCGGATTCAATTTGATCTTTTCTCAAGCGGTCGCGAGCTTGAATTCTTTTACGGAGTTCTAAAAGTGGGACGTCTTCTTCCTCGTCCGAAGACTCATCCCTTTCTTGGCGACGATGTCGCACAACATTATCCATATCTTTATTGTTTTCCTGGTTTTCATCTTCAGAAGACTCTTCCGAAGATATTTCAGGGGGTACCACATAGGTACTTTTCCTAAGAATTCGGCCTGTGTCATCGGTTGGTATTTGCCATTCGTCTATTTTCGCGGGGCGCATGTGGCGGGCATGCGCTTTTGTTGTTGATCCGTCTAACTGATTTTTCAGTATAAAACTGAGCGGTCCCGTTTGTTCTAAAATACGGTAGTATGATGTCCATTTCTTATCTAATTTATTCGCTCTTCGATGGTTTCTTAAGTAAACTGGATCACCAACTTGAAAGTTTTCGTCTTTGCAATTTTTGTCGGCAGCGGCTTTCTGTTTTCTTTTTGCCTCTTTCATATTTCTGTGTACCATGAGGAACGCCTTATGTTGTTCTTGCAAAGCTATCTGGTGTTGGTCTTCGCCTAGATATCGTCTTCGTGGTTTCAAGATGGTGTCAAGCGGAAGGACTACGTCACGATTATACACCAGATAGAACGGAGAGAATTTGGTCGAATCATTAGTATGAAACCGAATTGCTGCCAAAGTTTGGTTCAAATAGAGGTCCCAAGTGTTTACGTCTTCCTCTATCTTTTTGGACATGACATCGTGTAAAGTACGATGGAACCTTTCGACTTTACCGTTTCCTTGAGGATTATAAAAGGAGGTCTTAACATGGTGGATGTTTAACTCCTTCAAGGTTTCTTGAACTTTCTTATTAACGTTCTCCGTCCCGTTGTCCGAGACAAGCTCGAGCGCAGATCCGTATCGTGGAAAGATTTCTTCAATTAAGAGATGCGCGATGTTATTGGCTGACTTGTCCGGTACTGCGAAAGCTTCAGGCCATCCTGAATACAAGTCAATGAATGATACGATGTACTTGTTTCCGGATAAGGTGGTAGGATACGGTCCGGATAGATCAAGTCCGATTTTCGAGAATGGGTATGGCGGAATCTCGGTTTCTTGTACGGATGGTTTCGATTTTCTACCACTTCGAGTCTGACAAGTAACACATCTTTCTATGTAACTGTTTATTTTCTTATACATGTTCGGAAAGAAGTATTTCGGTCTTATGGCATCATATGTCTTATCGAGTGCCATATGTCCTAAATCATAATGATATTGTTTTAGCACATCTTTTTCAAGGTGACTCGGAATGTAAAG
>MJUU01070116.1:6497-17970 GCA_002080025.1 Modiolus philippinarum
CGATCTCCGTAGTCTCCAGTCTCAAGTATGCCGCCATTTTGTTGCTATCATCGTTGCTATGTGTATCATTGCGCCTTTCATTGAAAGGGGTGTTGAGTGTAATATTTTTGATAAAAAATGTCATATTATCAATGAATTGAGTTATCTTACAGTCGTAAAATGTAAAAATCAATTCGCAAGACAATGATGCAGGTGTTTATTTCATCAACATCCGGTTGCACTATTTCTAGAAACTGACACGAGACAACCAATCATCAAGTGAGATCAATGTGTAAACATGTTGATTATTAAGTTCATCTAACATCATTTGGAAAGTATTTATTTTGAACAAGAATTAGAGAAAGATTTATAAATATCATCTTGTGAATTACCGATAAAAGATATATATAAAGGAATTTTGTTTTGATACTGACTTTGTCACGTCCTCGCGACTTGCTACTGGCCGAAATGAAGTATCAAAAATAAAATGTCCTATATAACATATTTATCCGCTACCAAGCGACTACCTTTCAAATATCTGTATTGAAGCATTGATTTTTTTCATATTAGGAAGAGAGGAAGGAAAGTGTGTTGACTTCAAGATGAAGAACAATAATAAAAGCGCTGTCCCATTACTTGTTTAGCCATGTATTTGTACAGACTTTTTTTTTCATTTGCAGTTACTCCATTTCCCTTCATTGCTTATCAAAAATTAAAACACCTTTCTTCGACTCTTTTACAACCGAAATAGAGTAATTGTATAACTATAGATCTGACTCTTGGTTCAGTTCCGCTTGGGACAGAGATGCCCTCCAAGTATTTTAGAGCGTAAATTGTGGAGCCCTTAACATTCAATACTTTTCATTTTCATTTTCAGTTCGGTTAATATACAATTGAAGTGATCCACGTTTTCACCGATAACAAATGCACATAATCTTATAAAAAAATAATGCAAATAAAGAAATATTTTTTTCGTGTGTATGACGGGGATACCATTTACTTCTAAAAAAAAACTGCAACGTCAACGTAACACTCATTATAGGGATCCCCCTTTATGCAAACGATGTTTAGACGAAGAATCGGGAAAGTATATTTTAAACATACAATCGAAGAAAACGTCGTTATTTTTAAACTAATTTGTTCCTTCAAGATTTTTTTTTATAAAATGGAGAATTTAAGACGAAATACATAAAATTAATTCTTTTTACGTTGATATCCGTAAATATCCTGATTTTAACACCCTTAATATTTCAAGATTATCAAGTAGCCTTTAGCTCCAATTTTCTGGACCCCCACACTGGAATTTCCTTTTTTGGAAGGCAGTATCAGCTGGTGTACAGGGGTGCAATATCACAATACGATCACAGTAAGATCACACATTCTAAACGATCAAGATAAAAAAATCAAAGTAAGTAATCAAAATCTGTTCAAAATTATGTCCTTGACTAAAGAATATTGTAATGATAAAAAAAAAAACGTTAAAACAGCCACCTCACGCCCTTAAAGACTTACCTAGTGAGTACATTTTGTGTTTTAGGTATCATAAGATAAATTTTAAGTTGGTATAAATTTTAATCCAAATCTTAGGTTTGCAACATCATTAATTCAACGCCTACCTTTCCGGCATATGGAGTGTAACTTTCACAATTAGTTACTGTAGAGCTTGTAGTTCATACAGTGACTATGTGGAAAGAGCAAAAGCTCTGACCCCAAAAAAAACTGCTGATTCGGGGATATGTCCAGTCGTTGTTCCTTTTGTTCCTTCAGAAATTCTATGGCCGTCAACACCACATCATAGATAGATATGAAATGTCGGTGTCACAAATGAAACGGACATTTTCATTAGATTCACGTCTTGGCATTACTGATTGTGACTTCACCCACCATGGATTGAACCATTGCCAAAGTGACGGATGCTGTATACAAAGCAGGACATGCTTACCGTTCCAGAGCACCTGATGTTACTGTTAGTTGAAAGCTTACACTAGTAATGCTTTAGTTTTTAGAGGCTAGTTTTGTGTGTTTTTGTCGTGTGATGTCTTTGATCATCCGTCTTCTGGTGTTCCTGCTTTTGCCTTGTCTCTGGACTTTGATCTACGTAATCCTGTGTATTGTTTCTTCGGTAATCTTCAGCAGTTGTTTTTTTTAAACTTCTGTTTGCCCAAACCTTTTCAATAATGAAAAGCTCTATGTAATTACATTAATAATGCCCCTTTTTATTACCCTGACAACTTTCTATAGAACTTAAATACTTTAATTATGGTATGCAGGGATAAATTCAAATACGGCTAAATTACTCTATCTGGTGTGTCTCTATTAGCTTTGATTATTGTTATTTTACAATATTTTAGACTTCTGACATGATTATCTCCTTCTTTGTGATTAGTAGAGCGTTGAGTATTAGAAAAGTCGCTTAGTTTAAAAGTTTAAATGACCCAAAAGCCTCATGGAATTTTATTGGCTCATATAAAAGGTTGAAATGTTAGCTAACAGAGGGTTATGTCGTAAACATTGAAAACTGGTACAAACTGTACGAAATTTGTCGTCAAAAGCGGCACCTTGAAGAACTCCTATTTGGACCAAGTCAAAGTAAATGAATCGAAATCGTTCAGAATTTAATAAAAAGTCATTAAAATATTGTAATACTTTGAAATGAAGGATACTTCGTAAAATTCCATGACCAAATATAGACATTTTGTAACAAAAATGGTGTCATGTGCATCGTTTTTAGAATAGTTGCCACAAAAAAATATTTTTAAGTGTGTAGTATTTTTTCCGGAAATTTTTTGTTTTGGGGCTAAGCATGTAATCAAAACAATAATAAAAACACTGTTATGATTACGTAAATGTTTTATGTCGCATTAGCTATCAAAATAAACTGCAATCTCGGCTCAAAATCCGGAGGTTGTCATTTGCTACTTTTTCAAAATTATTGCCACATAGCTAGTTTTGTTGCAAATGCGTTTAAGTTCTTAAAGCCCACTTTTTTGAAGAAGAATTGTTATAATCCAATCATATGACAATCAATAAAACTTTTCATACTTAGATATTGTAAGTTCAAGGGAGATAAATCAATGTTAAATGATTAAATCGAATACAATTGGATAAAAAAATTTGAGTTGGAAATAGCATTTTTAAGGATATAAAAGACATAATTTACTCAGAAAATATGAAAACAAACCTTAACAAGTAAAACAGCGAAAACTTTTGAAATACACACTCAAATGAAACAAAGAATAGTTAAATATAAGGATATTGTGAAAGTTATAAAGGTTAAAATCTGACTGACATAAATGTTACACAGGGCGTATGAGCTATAAAGAGAAATCACGTATAAAAATGTAATAGGTACAGTAATATATATGGAAAAGAGACGACATTTAAAATGTAAAATATAGGGAATTGAGACAAAAATATAAGAAATGGAGATGTTATCTAAAAGGTAAAATCTTTGGAATAGAGACAAAATTTTAAAAAGTTAAATCAGGGGAATAGGAACAACATTTTAAAGGTAAAATCTTAGGAAAAGAGGCGACATATTAGTAACAGAGACGTTATCTAAAGGGTAACATATAAAATGTATAAGGAATAGAGACGACATTTCAAAACTAAACTATCAGGAACAGAGACGACATTCAAAGGGTAAAATATAAGAAACAGTATATATAAGGTAGAACATCTAAACAATGAATTCATGAATTTGAGAAGGAATATGAAAATGAAACGGATATTTTATCATGTATCCTGTCGATAAAATGCAAAAAACTACAACATAATGTTTGTTTTGTTTTAGGATGAATAAATTTAACAAAATTTTATGAAGATCAAACTTGTTGCTCCTGATAATTAACCAAAAGACTGAGGTGCGACTGGCGGACAAACGAACGAACTGACCGAAAAACTATAGGCCAGAACGTTTGTTATTACGGAGTAAAATGCAAAACTTCAATTTAAAACAGATAATGAATAAAAGACGAAATATGTAAAAGGTAAAACCTTAAACAACATATAAAATGTAAAACACATGCAGACATGAAACACCCAGAATGTTATAAAGTGCTTTAGATATTTCTGAGATGTACAGACACTTGCCTGGTTCCCCTTCAAAAGATTATTATTCATATGAGACACTGACATATTTTGCATCCCAAAAGTGGTCAATCATTGCTTTCAGAACCAGAGCAAACAATTTTTGTATTGTTACAGGATTCACTACCTTGACATACACATTAGTCTGAACAATACGGGCCCTGCTCTTTGCACACGCATGCAGATAAATATGCTTGACTTTTCTTACATGAGCAAATCATGTCTTGGAGAAAGTCGGGCGCAGTTTGTCATTTGAATAGCGCATGCTCTAATTTGTTGTCCTCAAAATTCCAACCATTGTCACTTGGTTCTCCGTTGTTTGGTTTAGCTACAAATGACAACACCCAGACCCTGCTCTGCAACATAACTCGTAAGATATGCTTTCTAAAAGATGCTCGGCTATCCCGAGTTCCTATCGTTATCTATGTTTGTCTTTTGTCATTTTATTGTTTTTTTGTGCAGTTCCCTGGTTGATTGTGATATTTGATTGTAATGTTCGGCCATTGTAAGCGTTTCCTGTTATCTTCCTTTCATTAATTTTTGCATGGAGGAAGTTTTACAAGACTTTTGTCTTTACTTGTAGCAATTTGAAGTTTTTACTGGTTTAGACTGTTGTGTGACTTCTGGAATCTGTCCCCTGTGTCATACAATGAAGAAATTACCTTCCTTGAAGCATCAATTACACTGTCAACGTCACTTTCTGCTAGAGAAATAAGATCTTGAAAACGACTTGAATGACTTTGACAAGCTTAAATAGGGACTTCTTTCCTATTTAAAAATGCACAAATGGAGTCACTTCCCGTAAGAGCATGATAGAGGAATTTTGACACCAATGGCTCAATGTCATTCACAGTGAAGAAGTGTACTGAAATAAATCGACGATTTTCTTTCATATTCCAAACCGACCCAGTCTGAATCCACATTTCTGTTGTGCTTTTTAGGTGAAGATAAAAATGGATCACTAAAATAAGCCCATCTGTATCATCTCTATTCCTTAGCTTTTACCTTTTAAATGTCGTCTCTATTGTTAAGGTTTTATCTTTTAGATATTATAAAACCGTTTACATTTAAATTCGCGATTCCACTGTATAGCTTATATGCCCAGAGTTACATTAATGTCAGTCAGATTTTTACTTTTAACAATTTTAGACGTTCGTAATATCATTATATTTAAAATATTGTTTCATTTCATTGCGTATATCAAAAGTATTAGGTGATTAACCTGTTAAATGTTGATTTGTCTTAATACTTTGGCAGTAAATTGTGTCTTTACTATCATTTAAGGTGTTATTTCAAACTCAGAAATTGTCATCTATTCATGTTTGATTTTACCATTCTACATTAATTTATCTCCCTTGTACTTTAGATATCTAAGTATGAAAAGTTTTCTCTATTGTCATTTGATGACATTATAACATTTCTTTTTAAAACAAATGGCATTTGACACTTAAAACAACGCACTTGAAACAAAACTAGCTACTTGGCATTAATTTTGAAAAAAAAAATAGTAAATCATAGTCTTCAGTTCTGGCACCGATATTTGAATTTATTTGGATAGATTATGCAACAAAAACATTTACGTATTCATAGCACTGCTTTCATGATTGTTTTGATCATATGCTCAGCCCCAAAAACAACAATTTTTTTTTGCAAAATTACAACACACTTAAAAATACCTTTTTTGGCGATTATTCTAAAAACGATGCACATGAGGCCATTTTTGTTAAGAAATGTCTATATCTAGTCAATGAGTTTAACGCAGTTATCTTTATTTTAAAGCATTACAGAGTTTTCAATGACTTAATATTAAATTTTGAACGATTTTGATTCATTTACTTTGACTTGGTCTATATTGGAGTTCTACAAGGTGCCGCTTTTGACCCCAAATTTCGTACAGTTTGTACCAGTTTTCAATGTTTACGACAAAACCCTCTATTAGCTAACATTTCAACCTTTCATATGAGCAAATGAAATTCCATGAGGCTTTTAGGTCATTTAAAATTTTTAAAATGCCGTCTTCGCTTAAATGAGACCATGATAATCCCCTTGTCGTGAAAAATAATCGTTGATGCTAGTACTTTTACATAAAAGGCGATTATCATCTTTTTACATTTACTAGTTGATTGATTTGTTCACATCCTTAAATAGATTTAATACTGTTTATCGGTAAATTGTATGAGTTTTCTTTGACCTTGTGAGGCTGATATTCTCAGTATTTGCTACTGCCCGAATACAAAAAAAATATTTGAAAAAAGTTTGTTAGGCCAGGCCTACTTTGCCAATCAACGCATCAATGTAAACAAAGAAATATACATCTACAAGAATCGTTAGAATCGATGAAAATATATAACTTATCAATAGTCAATTTTCCGATTTCTTGGAAATTGATTTTCATGTTGCAATATTTGTCATATCATAAATTACCTTTAAAAGTAATAAAAGAGATTTTGTTTTTGATATTTAAAATATTGTCTCCAATAATAGACTAGCCCGCAATTGGGCTCGTTCAATATTGTTGCCAATGTTTTTAGTATCAGAAACAATACTTATATTATTCTTTATTCATTGGACGTAAAATAAATAGTCAATCAATTAAAGAACCTTATTGAGCAAGCTCACATACCCCACGCCCCTACATATTGGAAAAATCCTGCATTATTGAAGGCAAAATGTACTCTATAAGCAATATCATACCCAAAAAAAATGACAAAGTTCATCAATGTGTACTTTTGTCAAAAATCAAAAATCAAGCACAATCATTCTGCACAAGATAATTGAAGGGGTTTCAGTGGAGTTGCGGTGACAAGATGATACTTGGTGTTTAAGCTGAAAATAGTCTAAGTCCAATAACTCCTATCAATAACGCAGTATAGTACTACATATCTACACATTATGACCAACAATCCTACCAAATGATAACGCAATCATACCTGAACAGTAATACTTTAAGCTGATTTCGTTTTATTGCAATTTCATTCACATATATCTGTTTCAAAGGCAGTATGTAATTTCATTAGAAATTGATTAAACAGCTAAAATCATTTATTTTTATCTGTGGAGAAAATATCCAAGATACTATTTAAGACAGAAACTTATGTTGTTTTTTAAGATATTTCAATAATCTTGGATATCAATTAGTGTCAAAATCAAAATCTTAGGGCCATTTTTTATAAAATGGAAAATTATTCAAGGGAGGTAATTAGCAAGTTATAAACATTTTCGTATCAGAAAAGATTGTGTAGATTCTTTGCAATCATTGCCAGTACTTACTAATTATTATATAAACAATACCTGTCCTAATTATTGCCTTAATTACACAGTCTAATTAACTTGTTTACCTGTCAGAATGCTACTTGAGTTGATCGACACAAATCAATAAACGAACATGCACGACAATTTCACATGATCAATTTTGCAGGTGAAACGGTGACCAGTGGCGGGTCATGCTTACCAGTGGGTGAAGGGACGTTTGTGCGGATGTGACCTAGCAAATGAGGGTCAAGAGGGTCACCTGGCAGGTATGAAGCAATCCATTAAGCGGTTTCAGAGGAGTTCGAGTAACAAGATAATATTTGGTGTTTAAGCTGAAAATAGTCTAAGTCCAATAACTCCCGCATAAATAATATGATTCATAAGGCAGGTGTTTAATGACGTTAAGTCACGAAAACGATTGTTTTATCACAAGAATGAACACTTTTGGTTGGCCTTTTACCCGTGTAAGATGAATTCGCATGTATCGATCTTACATGGGTCATCTTACACTGTAAACCACCATTTACGGAAGAAGACTAGTTTCATCGGATCAGACACTCATAAGAGTGAAAACTCTTTATTAATGTCTATACCTAAAATGTAATATGTTACCTTTTAAAGTATTGTTCTGTTTATTTTGTGCTGCATCGTTGTTATCTGTAAATTTGTTTTCGTTGTCAATGGACTATTTGCGTAAAGGACACCATGGTTTATACAAAACGGGACAGGCTTACTCTTCCAAACCACCTGATTTTTTTAGAGTTCACAATGTTTGAGTGTTGTGTCGCGTTTTTTGTCTCCCTCTTCTGATGTTCTCGTCTTTGGCTTGTCTCTGAACTTTGTTTTATGTAATCTTGTACTTTGCATGTATTCTACTCCCGGATTCTACAGTCGTGGTGTTATATTTGATTTACAGATAAATATATCTTACACCACAAGATCCCGTTCATTACCATATTTTATCCACTAGAAATAGTTAAATTTTAAAATTTTAATTGTGAGGCTTGCCGAAAATTTTTTTATTTTTTAAATTCAACTTTGGAGGTTGGATAAAATATGTAAAAAAATCGGGATAAAGTGGTGTAATCGTTTTTCTCTAATGATAAATGATAAACACTGAGAATTGTATCCGAAAAGATTTGGCGGGAAATCGCACGGGGCATTATTCAACAGACGTTGAATGTGAAAATTTATCTTACGGGTCAGAACTGATTAAAACTTCACATATCATAAGAGAAAAATTGATAAAATTTATTATACTTTTTTGAATTACAGGATGTTTTATGATCATTATCCTAATTGCAATATTCTTTTTCATATCATGCATGCCTGCTTGCTTATATTGTTTAAAACTTTGTTTCCGCCTACAAACCTTTCTCTTTTTTTCCGCTTACAAACCTTTCATTGAAAGTATCATGAGCTCCTGTAAAAGCAAATTATGCGCAGTGATACTTACAGTTCGGTCAAATAGGTCAATGAATCGAACAATCCCAAAGGAATATCAGTTAATCTGTTAAAATCTACGTCTCTGAAAAGAAAACAAATATAACTCTTTAAAAAAAACTTGAACAATTTATCACAATAAAAATATGAACCAATAAAGGACTAAATGAGGATAACAATTGTCTTTTCTGTTATAATATCTATATTTGTAATTCAATAAACGTAAGGTTCTATTTGAGGTAGTAGACCTTGGTTAAGGGAGATAACTCTTTCAATCTATAATGCATTTGAAACAGTTAGTTTTATCGGTGCTTTTTAAACATTGATGTTAAACAGAATAAAATTAATCTAGGTTACATTGAAGCTTAGAATATATATTAATGAAAATGTGTAAAACAAACGTACAAGTGATTTTTGAAAGTTATGTCCCTTACCTCAGGTCTACCACCTTAAATGGCATATCCAAACGTTGTTAGTACTTAACAATGCTAGTGTAACTGATAAATGTAGCTACAAATTCCAATTGGCGAACGTTATAATATCAATAGTCAACTTCCCTTTTCTTTTTAGCAACATTCCAAAAGCACCAGCATATTTAGTTTACATCTCACAACTCATTTGCTACACAAGGGCTTGTGGTAGTTACAGTGACTTCCTTGATAGCGCTCAGTTGCTTACAAATAGACTACTTAAGCGAGGGTACGTTACCAAAAACTTAAGGTCATCACTACAGAAGTTTTACGGTACACATCACGATCTTGCGGATCACTATGGGATATGTGTTTCCCAGATGACAATACATCTTTCCCTCTGCAACTAAAGTTTGTTTTTCCTCTATCGGATTTGACTTTACTACTGGATTTGACATGTTCAACACGGTGGGTGTCTTATAAGAAGCAGGAGATGCTTACTCTACCGGTACACCTTATCCCACCCATGGTTTTTATTGGGTCCGTGTTGTTCATCTGTATATGTGTCTTCATTTTTTTTCTTTTTTGTCCCGTACTAAAGTGGTTTCCTTGTTTCTTAGTGTGTCCGATGTTGCCATTGTCCATGGATTGTTCGTTTTTTTGATTGACGGTTCGGTTCTCACTTACTTTATAGGAGTACCGGAAGGGCATTTATTCTTAAGTTACATATCTTGCTATATAACGTAAAAAAGAACCTGTTTTTTTTAAATTTTTATACATACAATGTATTTCGTAATGTATAAAACATCATTATATTATGAAATCAACAATTTGAAAGTCTAAATATATTCCAAATCTGAATTTAAAATGGAACATTTTACAAAACCTTGGGTAACATGATTTGTTATTTTATTTTTTCAATATTTTCAATCATAAAACAATCAATAGCTTTTAACTTTGCATAATTAAAAGACGTGAAATGGAACATGAATGTAAAAACTAGTTTATTGTCGACAAGGCTTTATTTTTCCTTTTTAATTTTCAAAAAATGTTGTAAGGTATAAGGGAGTGACCATTTGAGTTCTATGGGGGAGGGGAGGGGGCAAGGAAGGAATTCGAAAAAAAAATCAGGGATCAGAAATTTGGTAAAAAAATTATCAGGGCATGAAGAAGCTGAAAAAAAATAACCAGGATGATATATATGAAGTAAAATTCCAGGCTTTCACCGAAAAAAAAACGACAGGATTGCTTCAAAGGAGAAAAAATTGTCAGGCTCAAAGATTGCATGAAAAAAATATCCAGGATCAGATGTTCCTTCCTTGCCAACCCCATGAAAATCAAATGGTTGCCCCCTAACGTCAATACTTACAATTCATCTAAATACACCAATGGATCAAGTAACCCGACAGTCAGACTATGTATTTCGTTATAATCTATATTTCTGTAAAAAAATAGGATTTTAGTAAAAAAAACTTTGAATAATGATTTGTACCTAAAAAGGACATATCAGAAGTATGATGGGGTATTTAGTTTGTTCAATATTGTCCTTAAATCTGGAGTGATATACCGTTCAAAAGAGACTGAAAAGAGCTCGAAACATAAAAATAGAGAAGATCAACATTGTTTTACGTTCAAACACTACCTACAATTAAAAAGCAATAAAGTAACAGAAAAAAGACAATTAAAACACAAAAACACCCCCAGAAAAAAAAACGAAAACAATAACTAGAGACTCTCAAGAGCTTGTATCGCTCAACTGGAACTTAGTGCTTAAATATTTCATTATAATGACAGCCATACCGGATAGGACCTAGATCACATGCAATTTTGAAATAGGCCTTCTCAAGGACAATCTTAAATTAGGACCATGGCCCGGTAGTTTATGAGGAGAACATCTCTGAATATGTTTTCCAATAGGGTCCAATGTTAAAAAATGTTCCAAGCCAACTTGGATAAGCGTCGAACCTGAAAAAACAACATTTTTGTAGGGGACCACCTAAAGGACTTTTGTGGCCAAGTTTGGTTCCAGTTGGCTTGGTAGTTTCTGAGGGGATGATCTCTGAATTTATTTTCCCCATGTGGTCCAATGTTAAATTATGCTCCCCACTGGCGGCCATCTTGGATAAGCGGCGAACCGGAAAAACAACTATTTTGCAGGGGACCACCCAAGGACTATTTTGACTAAGTTTGGTTCCAATTGGCCTAGTAGTTTCTGAGGAGAAGATCTTTGAATGCATTCCCATAGGGTCCTATGCTAAATTACGTTCTTCGCTGGCGGCCAATTCGAATTCGGTGCGGAT
>MJUU01070118.1:2685-20091 GCA_002080025.1 Modiolus philippinarum
AAATTAAGAAACATTGCCATACTTATTTCTTCTGTAACAGCATCTCAGTTATTGCTTGGCTCTACCATGTCTTTAATATGCATACAATCGTCAAATTGATAGGATAGATACTTCGTATACCAAGTACATCTGGCCTAAAAGACCACTGTTAATAGACTCACCTCAATTTTTATAGTTCCTACTTCATTATAGCAGTCTGTTATGTTTATTTCTTTCGAAAAATCATAAAGGTTGGCTTTTGGAGTATTCTGAAATATTTATGAAAATAGTATTTTGCGATTTATACAAGTAATGGTTTATTGTTTTGGAAAGGTTTTGTCCCACTCTAACGTTCTAACCGACGTTCGAGATTTTTTTAAAACGTTAGCACACATTGTAGAAATTACAGTCATTTTCTTGTTAGAGATGACAGGAAACACTTACAATGGCCGATCATTACAATCACATGTCACAACCAACCAGGGAACGGCACAAGAAAACCAATAAAATGACAAAAGACAAACATAGATAACGAAAGGAACTCGGGATAGCCGGACTTGGTACCGGCATGGCAACAGTCACCGGTAGGGTTAAACCGGTTTATGGTGCTTCATACCGACCAACAACGCACTGTTACCTTTTCACTAATCTGAAGTACCATCAAAACATGTAACAGCGCACGGTAACGTTTCAAAAGCGTTTCACTGGAATACTTGACGTAAGCCGAACCACAGAAGTTTGAAATCATATCAATATAGCGGTTATTTTCGATAAAACAATTAAAAAACAACACTGAGTTACGCGACCTTCGCGTAGCTCAGTGTTATTTTCTTTCACATTTTATGGAAAATTACCACTATATTGATAGGATTTCGGACTCCTGTGGCCGAACGCATGTATAATTGTCGTCAGGCATACATCAAACGTCTGCCCAGCGAGAAAGACATCAGTTGGAAAACTTTCATTAATCTTTATCTCACGATCATTATAAAAGGTAGACATAAATAGGAATTTTATCGAACAGACTCGGACAGTACTGCAAGGGAGGTAGGAACTAAGCAAATTGTAAAGTGTATTTCAAATAAACAAAGTCAGTTTTATGCTGAAATAAAGCAGCGATTACAATCCTAAAACCACTCGGCGAGCAACCCCTGTTTCTAAATAACGTATTGTCTTTTTCTCTCCTTTCAAGATTGTGGTCATGGAGTTAGTAGTCTACCTGTATTGGGTTTTATTCGTATGTTCTTTACACTATAGGGAAACGGGACAGATAAAGGGGAGTTTTGGGTTTAACCATACCGCTGGCTTTCGATAGTGCCAGTACCAGGTCCGGCTGTCCCGAGTTCCTATCGTTGTCTACGTTAGTCCTTTGTCTTATACGTGTTTTTCCTGTGTAGATCCCTGGCAGATTGTGGCATGTAATTATAATTTTCAGTCATTGTAGGTGTTTCCTGTTATTCATGTTTTTTACATTTATAATAAAACACTGTTTAAGTTAAAAGTACGACCGGTATACGTTTGAAACAACGTTGCAGAAACATTATCGCACTTAAAGTCTCTATCGTTCGTCTAATGTGTGCACAACATATCAAAAATACGTTGACGAGCGTTGGTAACTTTGAACATGTTCATAATTTTCCGACGCACCCAATATTCAACAATATATGTATCGAGGTGTTTGTATAGTGTTTAGTGTCTTACTTATACAATGTACACCAGCTAGAAAGAAAAAAATCTTAGGGTTCGGCATACGTTGGCGGTATGCGTTATAGTATGACAGGGTTATAACATTTCAAATCCGTAAAAATGTTGTTTGGAAAACCCTTACAGATTTGAAGAATTTAATTTATTTCTTGTGATTGATGTATAAAGCATATTGTATTGAATTTGAGATTTATTTGTATAGGACCTAGAAACAGGGACAATGCGAGCCTCACCAAGCACTGCGACCCGTTTCGAATACGAGTAAATCTCGTATTCCGACACACAACATGTACTTTGTTTTGCAATCTTGAATATTTGTAACATTATTTCTATGGCTTAAAAATTATTTAATTAACAATGAAGGGATATGAAGTAAATGCAAATGAGTCAAAGTCTCTACAAATACATGGTAAAACTAAGCAATGAAACAATGCTTTTATTGTAGTTCTTCATCTTGAAGTCACCATGAGGCCTTCAACAATGAGCTGTAGTCATACCCCATAGTAAGTTCAAGACGCTAGATGTCGAGCAACGCTACATCCATGTGACTTTACCCATGGATGCGGGATTGTCAACAGACATAATTTTAACTAAAAAAGTGTTCTTCCAATCGCTGTCATCCGTTACTTGACAAAAAGACTAATGGAAGACGATCGCAACATTTAAACAACCACAGGGCACTCATTGAATCAATAGTAAGAAAACTTGGCATCAAATCATGAGGTGTAGGAACAATAAACAGGTGGTCAGAATAACAATTTGAAATTCCAAAAAAAAATAAGAAAGCCAAAAGTTAAAAGTTTGATTCTCTCAAGAACAAGTACACCATAACTGAAATGTATATAGAGCATACATCTCTCTCAAGGGGAATCTTTTTACGGAGAGACGAACTCTAGTCTAAAATTAACAATGAAGGGATATGGAGTAAATGCAAATGAGACAAAGTTCAAACATTTATTTTCCTTACAAAGAATTATTATAAAAAGATTGGTTTAGAGAAAATGACTTTCATAGTGCACAAAAAGCAATAAAAGTGCATTAAGGACAAAAAGGGTGCATATGGCAAATCTTATTTTAGTTTCCTTTTTCACATTTATAATTTAATGACACGTGACTGAGCGGGTGTACTTTGCGTAACGTATGCGTCCATTTATCTACCAAATACACAAAACGACTATATTCAGAAAAGTAGTCACGTCGAAATTATCCTCCACATTTATTGTAATGATTAGCCTTTTTTCCAATATATGTCGACGAGCTAGGCACAAAGATAGATGTGTTCCTTCGTTTTTTTAGAGTTAAATTGAAAATGTTTTCAGTAATTGTTTTACTCATTTGTTCCCTTTACCTATTTGTTCCCTTTTTTACCAATTCTGTGGATCAGTAGTGCAAAAAGGACCGAATTTTAGCGTAATGGTGAAATATTCTTGAACTTTACAGAAATTTAATTAAGTAATCTTTGTTATTTAAGGAGGTTTACTCCTCGTGTTTTGGGATTTCTGTCAGATTTTCGGAAGTCTCTGATTTTCTCCATTTTAAAGCATTATAATTATTTGCTCATGGACCCCCTTAATTTTTTCCATAATAATATACATCTTTATGAGCATTCTGTAAAAATTTCATTAAATTTTATTTTATTCTGTCACATTTATTTGTGGTCAAACCCTTGTATGTTTAACCTATGAAAAATCCGAGGAGTTCAGTTTCCCGCCAAATTTTCAATCATTTAAATCTCAAAAAACGAGATCATCAACCTATCAATTTTTTTCACATAAATTATTTCTTGTTTGATTTTCTAACAAAAAATCCCATTTATTTGAAATCCCATTTATTTTCATATGAAGTAGCGAACCCCTTAACAAATAATAATGAATATTATTATGTTACCTCCAAGACTATTGCATAATAATTGGTTTCTTTAAAGCGTATTGATCCGAACGGCATGGAACGCCTAACTAGATATGCTTGTTGAATAACCTGAAAAAGAACCGTTATATTCATCACAATCTGAGCTGCATAGATAACGGAAACCCATTTACCACTAGGTAATAGTGGTTGATTAAAATTATCATTTTCGAAAACTCAAATTGTCATCACACAATTGAAATTTTATCAGATTAACCATGATTACCAACAATAAAGGTGGGATTTCCAGAGGTACACCTAATTTACTTAAAACATTTTGCTTATTATTTCACATTTCAAATTAATAAATAGTTTGTTGCTGTTTGAAACTTGGCGGGATGCATTTATTAAACGAGGCTGGCAGGCAACCAGATGCACTCTTCTTGTATTGGAAATACTTCGCAGCAATATATGGAACACACAACTTTCATCTCTACAAAATTCACTGATCATAATATTTCGTGAGTTAAAACAGAAGAAAGCATAATTGAAAGAGCGAGAAAGTGCATTTACAGATTTCATATGGCACGTTGCAACAATGGTCTGTATTTCGAATAAAGTAAATAAGATTATGAAAAAATCACTAATATTCTTAATACAATGTAACTTACTGGTCGTGTTCCACAGTGTATTTCGCACTGAAACGAGTTTATTGTCTGAAACCAGAAAAAAATATTATAAAACAAGCCCGTAAATGGATTCAATGCACGATAATTGGACCGAATGATATATGTGGCACGCCACAGCTACAGAAATAAAATAATACAGTATTACCTCAGGTGTCGCTATATTATCTGAATTTTTGTGGTTTTTCGCAGATAATATAAGATTACCAAATGATAGTTAGATATAGGTAAATGTTTAACGTGGGTCTCTCTGAATTATACATATAATCATTTTTCCTGTAATTAATAGTTTTTATAGTACTTATCAGGTAATAAACTATCACATGACAGATATCTGATCCGTATGTAATGGTTTATTGCATAATAAAGAACTTCCGCCATTATCCGTTACATGCTTTCATTGGCTAAGGAAAAAAGAATGTACATTTAAGGTAGATAGACACTGTTGCGCTGCGCAATTCAATTGCGCATTAGAAAAATAAGAGTCGGATACGGGGTAAGCTTGATTTTCGGGCCGGAACAGTAATTTGACGGCTATTCCTTTGTGACGTCATAATTGAATGACAGATGTAAAACGTCATATTTCATTTACTTTGCCGCGAATTAACTCCCTTTTCCCGTAAATAATGTTTAATCCGGAAACTTTGAAAAATATCTCCGTTAAAAGCATGGTGACATATACATTTTTTAATTGTAACCAATAAATTACATCATGAACTATCGGTCATCAAAAATACATCAAATTCTCGTGGATAAAAAGTTTATTTCTATTAAGCTAAAAATCACCTTTCCATATTTTCCCCGTGCATTCTATGTAAATTTGGGTGACAAAATGGCTAAAAATGAGCAAACTTTGATCTCGATTCTAGAAAAAGCAAGCATGGTGACCCATAATTTTTATTACAGATTTCGGGTTAGTAGACTTGGTTCTTCAATTGTGCCGACTTACAACAAAATCTCATGGATTTAAATATTACTGTCTATCTACCTTAATACTCTAAACACATATTATATAAATTGTACGAATTCATTATTACTTTGGACATTCTCCGTGATTTCATCTGTGTTCTGTGAGAAAAGAAAGTTACTTTCTTGTCGGCAACGTCCTTGATTAGCATTTTTTAATTCTTTTTTTTTCTTTTACACTACTCGGTAGACGCTCATTTAAGTTATCACTTATTGCCATGGAACCATCATCGTCATCAATATATAATATCAAACAGATGCAAAACCATTTAATTGAAAACATAGTTAGATATATGCGACATTTAAATACATCGGTGGATCAATGGCGCCCTTCCAAAAGGGTTCATTCCACCATTTCATTAAGTTTTGCCTATATTTTGAACGAAATTAAAAAAAAATCCTGAAAAACATGGTACTCCCCTCTCAATTACCCAGATAACTCAATGAAATAAAATTTCATTTCTTTTCTTTTTAACGGCTAATTGTACAATTCTTCTTGTAAAAATGTATCAGTTCAAAAAGCTTTCCTCCAGCTAGAAAAAACTCTAGCATAGATTCAACCTGACAATGATTTGTTATCAAGATCCATTTCATTGATGGTCTGTATGAAGTAATTTTTTTTAAAAATGAATTCATGCAAAGCATCAATGAAATGGATCTTGATAACAAATCATTGTCAGGTTGAATTGAATTATTTTGGTCAGACTATAAGTCTCAATTTTTCACAACTTAATCAATAATATGCAAAAATTCATTAAACTTGTATATCGGAACAAATTAAAACTTCTTCGAAAGGATAAAATGCAGTAAATATTTCAAAACCCAAATTGATTTTGCCATTTTTTAAGATTGTTGTTCAACCACAAACTACGATTACTAGTATTTCTTTTTAAATCTTATGAATGCATAAATTCTTTAAAGTTGTATATTAACTCCTTCAAAGGGACTATGATGAAGTCTAAATTTTCAAATAACTGAATTATTTTTTTTCCTTTTTAAAGATAATGAGTTTAAACGGCAGAATAAAAATCTTACTTTTCAAATCATATTCATGCAAAAACTCATTAAATGTGTAAATCAGACTATATAAAAGTTCTTAAAAAGGATATGATATAGTAAATTTTTCAAAAACTGAACTGATTTGGCTATTTCTAAAGATTGAAGTTAAACTGACAAAAAAAAGATTTACTTTTCAAACATTATTCTTGCAAACATTGAAACTCCTTGAATTAGATTTAAATAATATGAAATCAACAATTAATACGTACATGGCGACATACTAAACGCTAATTTTTGCTCAAAGAAATAAGTAAAGATAATGAAATAAATAGCAACTCACACAATCCAATGACTTTATTGTTGGTAAAACTGACAATAATGTTCCTTCAATTTCGACATGTTCACAAGCAGAATTACTAGCAGTAGTAAGATTCAGAGAACCATTCAATTCTTTATTGTATTCGTACAAAGTTTCTGAAAGAAAAAACGAAACAAAAACTTTTTGTAAAGAAATATTTAATAGTATACTTGTGTTGTCATGAGTTTCAAATCTCCTTCATATATATATCGCACAACTTTTTATTTAGTTTAGTCTTTAATGGCGATGAAAAACTGAGTTCTAACTGAACAAATTAAACCGGCTGTGTTTTTTGTATGGTAGTTGTAAGTGATTTTCATTATATCATTTTTATGTTCAGATCGAGTTTGTTAATAGCGTATTATACAATTAAAATAGGACAAAAATCCTGAAAAGAAAAACATTAATTAAAACATCAGCCTTTTTATGTTTAGTTTCTTAGCTGTTAAGACTGAAATTATAATAGAAACTGTAAGATGACATTTTGTGTAGTTGTTCTTCTTACTGTGCAAATGCTTTTAGACAATCACTGGTAAAAGGCGACGGTCTTTCGATGTAGTTACCAGCACTATCATCTTTATATGTACATGCACATTGATCACAGACGATCATAGCGTATGGGGAACTGTTTTAGAATCTATTACCTGGTTCTGATTAAAAAAAAATTCATATTCATAACGAAAGATATAGTTTAATGTTCTGTTCTTCATTTTTAGTACAAAACTTTAACTGCAAAGAGTTACTGCATTTTTAGTTTCTACAGATATCTCTTCAGTTCAGATAAAATTAAAAACATTTCAAAGACCTTTCCCCGAAATATTAAAAGAACTGTTAGAGAATAAAAAAACAATTGGATCTTAGTGAAAAGCCAAAATCAGCTTAAGATTGAGCTATGGTCGAGAGAGAAATGCTATAAATTTTATATATTGCAAGTTTCCAAATAAGTCGGTTTTCAGTCCAGCATTGAAGAACTGACAGAATAAGTCTTGGGGCATGACTTACAGTATATTACTTTTTGAACCATCAAGTTTTATATAGCCCTGGAAAAACGCATTAAAAATTCGGATACAAAAAATGCAAGTATTATATCAGATTTTTACAAAATTAAATTAACGATTAAATTGCTAGGAACGGCACTTTGAAAGTTCCGTACACGAACTAATTTAAAATATAATATAAACAACAAACTTCACATATCTGCCGGATAACGTCGCGATCTTTTTATTACAACTTCAAATATAAGTTCAATCTAATATCTAATCTTACCTGCTATAGTTATATTATCCATGAAACTAATTTGAACCCTATTGAAGATTGTTCCGTTTAAACATATATCTACAAAAAAACTACCTTGTTTATAAAGCAGGACTATGTAAAAATTACAGGGCGATTCTAATTTGTCTTCATATAAACATGTATAAAACGTTCATAAAAGATAACTAGTTTGGACACGACCTTTTTTCATAAAAAAAACCCTATGTGCTTCTGGTTATGTTTTTTTTTCTATAATTGTTTTATATTTGCAGATTCCGAAATTAATGTCACAATCTAAACTGTTTTCAGTTGATCTATTAAATGGCAATTTATACAGTCGTTTTCTAAGCTATATGACAAACGTAATTTTTTTTACTTCCAAAATGTGATCTGTCTCAGCTGCAATTAACGTAAATATCCATAGTGTGGTCGTACCATAATCTCATTGAAAGATATGCCGTGTCGCTTTCACAAATTAAAATGGACATTTTCCGCCAGATTTAACGACTTCATGGATTTGACTGGATCGTGGATTGACTCAATGACATGGTCATGTTTCTGGGACATATGTTATCATTCTCGGTTTTTATGGAAGTTGACACACCGTTAGTGCTCGAATATTGTGTTGTATTTTCATATATTTATATTTTTGTGGATGTATCGTGTTTTCATTCTTCTGTTTTCTAGATTTGGTCGTGCCTGTCGACATTCATTATTTGTCACTAATATTTCTTTTGTTCCTTCGGTATACTACTGTCGTTTTTTATTGAGTGAAAAAGAAATAACACAAAGTATTTCGTATTTTCAATGGACAATGTAATGTTGATTCGAGTGAGAATGGTAGAAAAATTACCCCCGTTTACTGTAATTTTCCCAAAACATGAATCGTTGTTAATTTTAAATAAAGGCACTTATGGCTCTTTCGATATTTTGCTCATGATCTTTTTTAAAGTGAACATTAACGATTCGAAGAATATTTTAAATATATATTAATGGGCATCTTGTCTCATGTGTTTTTACTCCATATCCTTTCGTTGTTTATTCAGAAGCCGAATTTCAGTGGAAATCAGATTCCACGAGTTGACTATTGAACAATAAATAATTTTGCCAAAAGGATATCCCAATCACCGGATTTGAGATTCTATATTCTCTGGATATGTTAACTTTCAAAGTTGGACTTGAGTCTAAACATTAAAAATACAACCTTTGGTTGTGATGAAAGAAAACTATATAAATTTTTACATCCCAGCTCTTTTGTTCTAGCAGTTGTGATCTGAGTCGGATCACCCAGAAATCTTACCCCAGTTAGAACAAAGGATATTTTTACCTGTTATTCTGTTTTTATCAAGGTCAGATCTTGTCCTTTGTTCAGTTCTTTGGAAGTAGCAAAATTTTATGTTTTAAAATCAAGATTCTAAAACGTTGAAAAATAACATAGTACATAGTGGGTTTCGAATCGGGGTCGTCTCCTTTACTAGACTTCTGTCATACCTATTACACCACGAACTCGTGGAACAACCATGTTAAAAAATCATATATAAAGAATCGTTGTTAGGCACAATAAAGATATATATTATTAATATTGTATGGAAATTTTTATTTAATGATATAATAAGCACGGAAATAATTTTTCAGAATGTATATCGGTTTTCATTCACTCAACATAGTATCAGGGATGTAAATTACTGGTTGTGATCACATTCCGACTACGTTTGTCTGTATAAGCCTACCCCTCCGGCCTCTGGCCGTCAGGGTGATCTCATACAGACACACCGCGTCCTCCAGTGATAACAATTACGTATATGTAAGAACATTATAATACTCTTCTTCACGATTAAGTACGAGTTTACGAGGAGGGGATTATCATGTTCTTATAAATTAAGAATCATGACAAAGACTTTCAAATCTATTTATTCTTTAATCAGTACTTGATTAGTAGAATCAACATTTTGTCATGACTGTTTAACCAAGCATAAATTAATTAGATCTATTGTCATAATGTGACCACCTGCACTGGTCATATGACGTTTATATGGGTATGTGCATGGTAAAATAAAAACTAAAATATATGATAAAAGGGATGATTTTGATTTCACTATAACTAATTTCCCTTTTCTTGACGGCGACGTTCCTCAAGCTCCATCATACTCGGGTGTACATTTCTCAACTAGTACATGTACGATTCGCACGTGTTTGTTCTACTCTTGGCGATTTTAATGAACGTAACCTTATTATCACAGCAAATTTTTTACAACTGGGTTACAGATTTCACAAGTTGTAGAACACCTTTAAGAAGTTTTATAACAGATATGAATATTTAATGTCTAAATATGGCGTTACTCGCAAACAGCTTATTACTAAGGACATTTCTAATCCTCGTTTTTACTGTAATGTTGTTACTGATTAAAAACCCAGAAAAGCTGGGACGTAACAGGGGATATTGACAAGATACTCTGCTTTCATCCGTTAAATTAGCTTTGAGATCTAGTGACCTGAAAATTTTCCATAAATACTAGCATCTCACTGATACTGCCGATGTCTACTGAAATATATGATGATTCTTGACCAAATCCTGCGGGATGTTTTTCTTCTGTAGTGCGACAATGTTTTACCAGCAGACTAGGCTCCTTTAGCTAGCCGGTAGATTAGCGGCGAGCACCCCTTGACCCATCTTTCAAAATTACGTTTTGTCATATTCTCTCCTTTCAAGATTGTGGCCATGGCGTTAGTAGTCTACCTGTATTGGGTTTCATTCGTATGTTTACTTAACAATAAGGAAACGGGACAGATAAAGGGGAGGTTTGGGTACCCATAAACCGGATTAACCCTACCACTGGCTTTTGCTAGTGCCGCTACCAAGTCCGGCTGTCCCGAGTTCCTATCGTTGTTTACGTTTGTCTTTTGTTTTATTTGTGTTTTTTCTGTGTAGTTCCCTAGTATAGTGCGGCATGTAATTATAATTTTCAGCCATTGTAGGTGTTTCCTGTTGTCCCTTTCATCTCATGCATGCATGGATTTTGAAAACAGCTGAATATGTTATAAAATAGACAGAATAAGTATTTTTGTGTGGATGGATTACTTGATTTACAATATTTGGATGGTGGTGATATGCAGTTGTGATTCTTTTTTTTTGTTGGAGAATAGTTATATTGGAAATATTTTAGATTTCTAGAGATTCTGAAGCTGGGATACTATCATGCATTTTTATTTCCAATATTACAAAAAAAAGAAATTCTTCAGTAAGTTTGCTTGACAAAGGTTTCTTACTTGAAAATATATGTGAATGGATAATAGCAAAAGTATGGATTGTTTATTTATTTGAAGGCTATAGACCTGGTGTATTGTGTTAAGTTTTGCCCTCAGGCATTGGTTGGCTGTTGTAATTAGTGCATTGTGTAAAGCATGAAGGTATACAATGGATAATCCTTTAGTAAGAACATGAAAACAGGGGGTTCTTCATAAATAAGAGACATGGATTTCTCGTATTTCATTGGTCGAGATCACTTTGTCATATTTTTTAGAACAATTCTTTATTTGTAAGAACATGATTGTCCCCATTAAAAAGACCATTTTTCATGAAGATGATTTAATCATTTTCTTACAAGCTTAAAACATTTGAAAGTACTTGAGGGTTTCCAATTATATAGAGTAATAATTATTACTATGCAATCATTCTACTGTCATATTCGTTAGATCTATTCAAAATGTGTGATAAAGTTACGACAACTGTGTACAAAGCTCTCCATTTATTTAATGGGTAAGGAGACATTTTATTTTGGATGCTAAAGAGCGACTTGCTGGTTTTATATCTATGGGTACATATCAAACATGGGAGATGAGTGCATCCTAACAGTAAAAGGTAAACATTTGTTTTCTTTGTATCTGTAGAGAGGTACAACTTCATGGAAAACTGTTAAGTTTCATTATGAAGACTACTTGAAAAGTTATAGTTTACTTTATAATTACATTATATATAATTATCTGAAAAAGTAAACAAAAGGATTGGGAATAAGTTATAACAACTTACTATAGTCCCTTTCCTTATACATATATTTCAATATTGACATATAGAACAAGATGAAACTATAATAATACATAATAGTTATCTCACGAGGATGCGGTGTATCTGTAAAAGATCCCACCGGAGGAGTGAGCCTATACAGACACAACAAATCAAAGTGTGATAACTAATTTACGTCCCAGCTACTTCATTAAGTAAAGAAAAATCTATATACACCCTTTAAATCTCATGAAATAAATATTTCATACTATAATAATAATACGTATCCTTATAGGTATTCCTATGGGTACCAAGTGTGCACCTCTCATAGCAGATTTATTTCTTTATTGCTACGAGTCACAATTCATGGCAAAAATTCAAAAAGACCCTTCTAAACAGCATATAGTGAATAAATTTAACAATACATATAGATATTTGGACGCTATTTTGGCTTTAAATAATCCTGAATTTCTAAATTTACAGATGAAATTTATCCTGCAGAACTTACTTTAAATAAATCCAATAGCAGCAGTGATTATACTCCTTTTTTTGATCTTGATATATCAATGAATCAAGGAAAGTTAAACACTACAGTTTATGATAAAAGAGATTATTTCTCCTTCCCTATAGTTAATTTTCCCCATCTCGACGGCGATGTTCCGTTAGTGCCTTCTTACGAGGTCTAAATTTCACAACTTGTTCAGAAGTGATGTTTCTGACTTCAGCGACCGAAATCTTGTCTCACTGAAAAACTTCTGTATCAAGGGTTTAGATATCATAAATTGATAAAAACATTCTCTAAATTTTATTATAGATACATTGACTTATTAAGAAAATTTGGTAATACATGCATCAGGGCATTTCACATCCAAACTTCTATGGCAATATCATTTACAAAGCGCATAATATTCAAAAATTGTCCTTCCAAACTTATTAATCCGTTAAACAAATTTATTAATAAAGGATATAAATACAGCATTGTTGTTAAATCTTTACTTCTGGTTTTTGTTGGCAAAAATATCGATCATCTCCTAAATGCTTTTCACCATAACTAAATTTAAACAATTTTTCATATTGGCAGTATATGGCATTGCACAATATCATGTTCTTCTTTCATAATTGATGATGGTGTTATACCAAATCTATTTAGAAGTATTTCAATTGAAGTTTCACATGTAAGAAGGCTTGATATCATAATCCACGGAAATTATGTCCTTAGTTAGCTGTCATTGTCCGGACAGTACCTGTGTATATTGTCTTCATGTTTTATATACTTCATTGTAAGGGTAATCGTCTTCATAAGTTGGACTTTTTTCTAGTTTGATTTTTACTGTGAGTCTTTTTTGTGTATTTATTTTTTAGCCATTCACCACACATAGGGGGAGTGTTTGGATCCAAGAAAACGAGTTTAACCCCACCGAAAGTTTTGCGCCTGTCCAAAGTCAGGAATATGTTGGTCATTGGCTTGTCCTTGTCTTCTTATAAAAAATTTTTGTTTCTTTATATTTGGGTTATTGGGTGTGGTTTGTTTCCATTGATTTATTAACTTTTTTACCTTTTCGGGGTCATTTAGGGCTTGCTATATGGTGTAAGGTTCCTCACTGTGTTGAAGACCGTACGGTGACCCCTATATGCTTTGTTTTGGGTCGTTTTAACCTAGATATGGGATGTTGTCTCCTTGACATTTACCCAATTTCCTTTCCTTATAGTGTCTCACAAGTATCTTTTTTATTTGATTTTTTAAATGATTTCTCCAACGACTTCGTGGTGTAATAGGTAACGCAGAAGTCTAGTACAGGAGACGACCCCGGTTCGAATTCTACCATGGACTATGTTATTTTTCAACGTTTTAAAATCTTGATTTTAAACGGTAAAATTTTACTTAATCCGAAGAACTGAACAGTTCTCAAAACCTGGCCTTGATAAAAACAAATTAAAAACTAAAAAGATCCTTTGGTCTAAATTGGGTGAGATTGCTGTGGTGATCCGACTCAGATCACACCTGCTAGAACAAAGGTGCTGGGATGTAAAAATTTATATAGCTTTCTTTCATTACAACCAAAGGAACAGTAGCTCTCGGTTTTGTATCTTTAATGTTTAGACGTAAGTCCAACAAATTTGAAATTTAACATATCAAGAGAATATAGAATCTCAAATCTCCTTTTGGCAAAATTAATTATTGTTTAATAGGCAAATCGTGGAATCTGATATCCACTGAAATTCGGATTCTAAAAAAACAACGAAAGGATATGGAGTAAAAGCTCATGAGACAATGTCTCCATTAATACGTATTTTAAATATTCTTCGAAGCGTTAATGTTCACTTAAAAAAATCAAGACCAATATATCGAAAGAGCCATAAGTGCCTTTTAATATTAATAACGATTCATGTTTTGGGTAAATTATAGTAAACAGAAAAAAAAAATAAACAGACGAGTAAGTCGCAATTGGAAATTTTCTACCATTCTTACTGGAATTAACATTACATTGCCCATTGAAAAAAAACGAAAGACTTTGTGTTATTTCTTTTTCACTCTATAAAAAATCGACAGCAGTATACCGAAGGAACAAAAGAAATATTAGTAACATAAAATGAATGTCCACCTAGAAAATAGAAAAATGAAAACATGATACATCCACAAAAAAGATAATTGAAAATACAACACAGCATTCGAGCACTAACGGTTTGTCAACTTCCATAAAAACCGAGAATGATAATGTATGTCTCTGAAGCATAAACATGTGAAATTGGAATGGTGAAAAAATCCCGAAAGACCTTATGTTTTGACGGTACCAAAACATAGAGCCACATTTTTATTTTACTGAATTAGATATAAAAGTCTTTTATAAACTACAGGAAAATTACTATGATAGTTCATTATCTTAGAAGTTAGCATAGGAAGCAATGGAGGTCTATTTATTGTATTCATCCCTATAACAACATGCGTTAGCTTGTAGTTTTTAGCAGTTGGCTTTGTAAAAATAGTGTTGCAAAATCAGGGAAAGTTAGTGGGTCAAAATGTGTCAGTATGTAGGGCGTTTACAGGATCAATGAACAGGTAGCAGAAAAATGTAATAACCTTTAATCAAATCAAGCTGAATGTCTAGCAAATCATTAACCGGCGAAGCTATTCGGACTCGATACCCGTATAACCTTTGAATCGTGTTTTGCAAAAATCAAATTCTGATTCCTTTAAAATGACGAATTGTAACGAACTAAAACAACATAAACAATAAAGAGTTCATGGGAAATAGCTAGCTATAGTCAGACGGAACAAAATCGCCAGGGATCCGAAAGCGTTTTATTACACGTATCTAAATGTAGTTTGGGTGTAAAATAAAAAGGATTGGTGTTAAAAATAATCTCGTACATTTATGAACAAGAAAATAAATTATATGATTTAGGATTTATGATTTTAGTATTTCCCCTTTCCTCGTTCCTGCTTCGGTATTCGTTTGCCGATGTATGTAAATACCATAATAATCATAATAATAAAACACGATAGAATTTTGTTTGTAAACTTATAATTAAGGAAAAACACACTTTTGTCTGATTAATCTCGTTCGAGGTTGACTGGTTCAGTGCTGCGTGCTCGGACACAAAAAAAAATGCTATCCGTTGTATGCTAACAATTCTTTGTCGCGATACCAACATAGGAAAGCAAATCTTAGGCATACATGGAAGGTAATTAATGGTATAGTAGGCCACAATATGGGACTTTTGAATCGTGTTCACTCCGGTAAAGGCTATATTTTTATTAGAAAAAAATCAATAGATCAATACATTGAGAGGGAATCACTAATTTATTAACAGTGTTGAGCTAAGGGTGATTTATATTTAATCGTTTTGTAACGCTTAAATTTAATTATTTATCGTCAATTAAAATTTAATTAAAGAATTGTCATATAAGAAAAATTATAAATGCACTTAAATTTTTTATGTGGTATATATTTATTTCAACAGGTTTAAAAATCCAGTATTCCTTCTTACTGATCGTTTCCGCCTTCAATTACACGAGAGTTCCTATCTCGAAAGTACCGTAATAAAAAGTAATACAGAGAAAAAATGTAAAAGTGAAGAACAACTAAAAACGACAAAAAGCCTTCAACAAGGGGGCAACCGGGCTGTAAATCAAAGAAATAAGATAAATGTAATCCATTTAATGATGCGATAAAAGTAAAGAAAATCTCAGTCAAAGTAGGTACAAAGGTAAACTTGAATTTTAGCAAACAGTCAGTTATCATATATCCGTTTGATATGACTGAAATGCACAGTATGATTAAGATAATATCATATTTCTACCCATGTGCAAATTGTCAAAATACCTTTTTCAGTTAGTCATATTGTGTAATATCCTAGTTTTATAGACATGTTCCTTATCTACTTCCTAAAAGCTGATAAGAAAGTATTTCAAGTACACGTGCAATGTTTTAGATCTATGAAGCCATTTTCTTTTAAAAGAGTACACAAATGTACCAACAATTCACAGAAAGGCTTGAAATTTTATTTTGACTCCATGTTTAAAGATTAACACGATTACTCCTTGCTACTACAAGTGCTTTAAGCGAATAAGTATATAATTTTGTCCTACAATGCCCGGCTACAATGATCGAAACGACGACCGCCCATACAATATAAAAAAAATATGCTATAAGACCTCCTGCTGTTATTGTTATTCTTCATCTTGAAGTCGCCACGAGGTCTCCAATAATAAGCATTGCTCATACCTCACAGTTAGTTAAAGACAGTCCTAGCACCGGTTTAGGCGGAATTCATTGCTAATTGTCGAAGACTATGCCGTGAGTTTGTTGATTTTGACCGAGGAAATGCGTTAATAACACATACGTGCACATATACAACTAATTTCGATTGTGCCATATTGTTTGAGGTAATATGCCTTAAATTTGCCCAAAACATGCCCAAATATATACAATAATTTGGAAAATGATAGACATCAAAGGAAAAGTCAAGTAGGTATGTAAAATATGCTTTTGATGGACAATTAAACTACATTTCTTGTACAACTCTTAACGTCAGCTTAGGAAAGTATAAGTTCTTCAATCAAACACTTACCTGCTTTGATAAGTCGATGATTGCTTACAAGTAAAAATGCAACAAAGCTGTAACCAACTAACGCTGCAAACATCTGAAATGCATAAACTGTGAATGAAAGGTAGAAATGAATTGAGTACTATGTCCAAAATTGGCTGTGAACAAATCCCATTTAAACATGGGAATACCGACATACCAGTTTCAAATGGCCATCACTGAACCTCTGGACAACTTAAATCTCTTCTCAGTCAGTACTTCCGTGCTGTTGTGAAAGCAATTATTTGAATAAATATCGAAGATTCTGTAAATTTAGTTTCTGGAAACGACCATAAGGATTCATTTTTTATGAATTAAGGTGTTTTTTCATTATGTAAAATATATAGAATTATTGTTCCGATGCCTGTAAATGACTTTTCTCAATACTACCAGTAAGGAATATACCGTTACAGGGGAGCTGCCCCCGTAAAGTGAAAATAAATATATGAGAAATCATACACGAAATGTATAATCGCTAAACAATATCCACAAATCGATTATAGGTACTCCAACGAAAAAATTGAATG
>MJUU01070118.1:20775-46111 GCA_002080025.1 Modiolus philippinarum
TTTTCAGTGCCGTTTTCATGTTATGTCTTTGTTACTTTGTTTTTTTTCCGACGTTGCCATTGTCCTTGGATTGTTCTTTTTAGACTGACGGTTCTCACTTACTTTACCAGTTCTATTTAGAGCTAAAGAAAAACTTGTTCCAAATTATTTAGAGTTATGGCGCTTTGGCCATTAATTAAGATAAACTGCGACGAAATTCAAGAAAACTGCAAAAAACAAGTAAAAGTTAAAACTGCCGTGCACCTACGTGCATTCATAAATCTATTTGAAATTTTGCAACTGAAAAGTATGGAATGTAATTTAAATACAACACTTAACGCGCGTCTTCATGCATCTTTGTATTTGTGCAATGAAAATTGATAAATTATCAAACTTTACTGACAAAAGTCTTCGTTGGAGTACCTAAATCGAAATTATAAAAATGAGTATACAAGAGAAATTTCAGCAATCAATTGAACTTATTCATTTTAGCTGTTTAGAAAAACAACGATTACGGTAATCCCCTAGAACAAAGACGGCGGACAAAAAAGGAGAGAAAAAAAGGACATTGTTGCAATTCTATTACTTTGTTTGCAGGAAAACTGACCTTTCATGCATTTAAGAATGGTATTTGTGTGTGAATTTTACTAATATCACGGCGCCACCCCCCCCCAAAAAACAAAAAAAAAAACACGAAAGTGCAGTGGTGACGCAAAACCGGGCAAAATATGGTAGGCGAATTTCATTTGAAAATAGATTAAAGAGGTATTGCTCTTTTCCTGTGAATTTACTAATTTTGCAAATGCATAAAATCTTTTCGAAAACTGTTTTACCAGGTCATGTGTTATACACTATCAGAACAAATCCAATTCAAATAAATTTTCATAGATTTAGAAACAAGATTTAGGCACTGAACTTGCAGTTGAATGCAATTCTGACAGATTTTAACAGTTTTTGTAGGTTTTTGTGAAAATAGGACCGCCAGAACCACATTTAACTAACTGCCATGTGGAAGGACAAATGTTTATGATTCTCCGTGTCCTTTGAGTAGTATCATCTTCTGAAACCCGGTAAAATAGCTAAAATTGACACAAACTACAAACAGCCATGTTCGACTACTAATTAGTCTGAAAACATACAAATGTGGCATTTATTAATTTTATTTCTTAGAAGTACATGTACCATAGACCATCTTACACGTTTGACAACATGTGAGCTTATTCTGAAAATGACCCAACATATACGAACAAAAATGTGTTCATACTTCTTTAGTAATCATTGTATGTTGATGGATTTGCATTGTATTATCACGGCGGAATAGTTACGAAAATGTGAACTACTTTTGGTTGAGGAATTTATCCAACCTGGTATTCGCTCGTTTTGTAAAATGCGATGTCGTTTATCTTCTTTTGTACAATTTCATGTTTATTGTTCATGCAAAATATGTTGTGTAAAAGCTTTTTATGTTTAAAATACATATTTGTACAGTAACTTCGGTATTGAGTTATTTGAAAGAAGAAAATCGCTTGCAATTGATATAAAAATTGTGAATTGTGAGTATAAAGACTGCATGGTTTATGACTATGAAATTTGCTTCCAAGGCAGTAAACTTAACTTATAAGACGAAAAAAAACCAAAAAACAAAAGAACCATAAAAATCTTTAAAAAAAAATTTTTGTTGCGGTATGGAAAAAACCATGCATTATAAACCTTTACAGAATGTTGTACTATAGTCCCTCGTTGTCTTGCACTTCTGATAGAATACGACAAGCAACAGGATTCAATTGTTAACGATTGACCTATATGCAAAATAAAATAGTTAATTGTTGATCAAATTAGGCTCTTGGTAGTTTTTGCATTTACTAAAATTATTCTCTTCTTGGTGTATCATTTCAAGATCAGTAAGAGTTCTGTGAATGCAATGGACTATTGGTTGTAAATATATTGGGATTGTTCAATATCAGAATTCCATATTTCATTGTAGGGAACAGGATGGGTTGTATAATCTATATTATTATACCTTTCCAGTATTTTTCTATGAAAAACTTTATAAAATTTGAGCTACAAAAATACAAACATATTTGATACATGTAGGTTAAAAGACAGTGTTGACGATGTAAAACAGCAATAGGGAAAGATACTCCGGAAGAACTAACATCCTCAAAAACACAAGTATCATTCGTAGTGACATTAAATATCCCAAACACCTGAATATTCAATAAACAGGGTAAAAGTGGTTCATGGGTATCGAAAATGCTCGAGCCTTTTGACTTGCATATACATCCGTTATCGGTATTTATACATCGATATTTTGTCATTTATTAGCACTGGGACTGTTAATCCCCTAGGGCATCACTAACCCAGTAGTCTGGACTTTCATGCTGGCCTGAAAATCGATTTTATTTGGATTATTAGCTGAATTGGGCCTTGTTCTCTATCAGATTTTAAATATAATTCAGTATATGGATTTCTAAATGTTTTGATATGATCTGCACTAAAGAGACATAAATTGTCGAAATGCTCATATGCAGAAACTAAATTCACAGTAACTTCAGTATTTTGTTTTTTATTGCCACTTGGTCGACGCCTCTGCCGGTGGATTGTTAGTCCCCGAGGGTTTTCACCAACGAAAAAACCGATTTTATTTTGAAACTTGTAATCTCTTAATTGAAGAAATATTGTTTAAAACTAAGGAGTATCTCCCTCATGCATAGCTCTGACCTTAACTGATTTTGGCTTTTCTATTTAGATCCTATTGGTAATTTGTTCTCTATCAGCTGTTTTACACATTTTGGTGTATGGATTTCCAAATGTTATGATATGATCAGCACTGAAGAGACTTAAGTTGTCGAAATGGTCATATGCAGAACTAAATTCACAGTAACTTCAGTATTTTGTTATTTGTAACCAGGAGCCTATTCACTATCCCAGTAGCCAGGACGTTGGTGCTTGCCAGAAAACCGGTTTTATTTGGAAACTTGCACTATCTATTTTAAGAAATTTTGTCTAAAACTAAGGAGTATTTCCCTCTTGCAAAGCTCTGTCCTGAACTGGTTTTGGGTATTCTATTTAGATCCTATCGGTGATTTGTTCTCTATCAGCTTTTACACACATTTCGGTATATGGATTTCAAAATATTTTGATATGATTTGCACTGGAGAGGAGTAAGTTGTCAAAATGGCCATATGCAGAAACTAAATTCAGAGTAGCTTCGGTATTTTGTTATTTATCAGTTGTTTCATCATATAAACAAATTCATATTTCATATTCTCGAGGAAGTTTTTAAAATTGGGTTTTATCAGTCTTGTGTTAGTCTTTAAACTTTATCTGCGTCAGTTACACATAAATGCAGTTCATAGTGCAGTATTTAATGCATTGGTATTCAATAATCGATCTTGTTTTATTTGAAAAGCTGCACAACTGATAAAAATGTTTATCATGTATGAGATTGTAAATGACTTGGTTGTTAAGATTGTATATGTTTTGTGCCTTTTTTAAATGTTTAAACCTGACAAACATGTTCAAATAACAATTGTTTTTCATTTGCATTTGCATTAAGGTAATAAGTAAAATCCCTTTGTTTTATTCATCATGTCCAGTACCCTTTGAAGAGTTTTGGTTTGAAAGGTTCGTTTTTCTCCCTTCAGATATACATTTATTACTTTATATTTCAATAAAAGAAATAAGTAAAAATAATTCTGACTTTTTTCCAGATTTAACTATCTGAGAATCATTTAGATGTAGATTTTGAATATAAGTTACATTTGAAATTACTGATTCGTAGCCCAATGATGCAACTTTCAAGATGGATGCGCATGTCTGTTTGAAGATGGAAATGAATGCCCCCAGTACCATTCGAGAAGAACAGGACTGCATTCTGCAAAACTACTCTGAATTTAGATTTTGTATGACCATTTCTATAGCTTGTGTCTCCTCGGTTCAGATCAAATCAAAACATATGGAAATCCATAAACCAAAATATGTCTCAAATCTGACAGAGAACACAATGTTCAATAGATAAAAAGACAGACCTTTGAAAGCAACAATCTACTTTTTACTTGTTATTATGAAATGTACAATAATAGCGCCATGTGATAACTGTAAACATGAAATAAATTAACAAACGTGGGACTAACAAAATTGTCAGTTCCAAAATCCAAGGGGCAAAAACCCAAATCAGGAGCAAAACAACTGGAGAATGGTCAACCGCAATGGTCCTAACTTGGTACAGGCATTTCAAAAGAAATGGTTGGTAAAACCGGTTTTATGACGCGCCAAACCTCCCCTTACATTTCGGTAGTGTCCGGTAGCAACTCAACAGTAATTGCTATTGAAAGGTCGTAGACGGTGAAAAAAAATTCATCCCAAAACTAAATAAAAAAAATGAATCGCGAGTCACAGTCAGACAGAGATTTGGTATCTATTAAAGGACCTTTTCAATGAAAGTATAAAACGGAATTTTTTGAAGCCCTGATTAATAATTAGAAAGTCTGCATAATTGGTGCTGGCTCTCGCGTAAGGTAACATATACTTCATAAGCGGAAGAAGTTGGGATATTGCTATCCATGTTAGAAAAAATTATAATTATGAAATAAAAGACGTCCCATTTGTCATAAATTTTATTACTGAGATGACCATTTTCGTAAAATTTGATTAGCAAGTCCAAAAATGTAGATCGAGCGGTTTTTGTTGTTTCCTTTATCTCTTAGTCACAAGGATATATTGCTGGGGTCCTTTTAGCAAAAGATTCGTTATTAATAGAAAGAACATCATCAATGTATCTGTAAGTGAGATTGAAGGATCTAGCATCTTTAATTTTATGAGTCCCTGGAGATATTCAGTCTCGTTGGAGTATAAAACAAGTCTGCGAGCAGAGGAGCACATTTCATAACCTTGCTGTTGATAAAAAGCATCTCCAAATGTGAAAATGTATTATCAATAAGAAAATCAAGCATACTGAACACCTGTCACTTTCCCCTTCAAATTGGTCTTTGATAAAAAAAATATGGATTTTAACCCAATACAATATTTTTTGAATCGGGAAAGGTCTTTTGAATGACACCTTTGATTCGTGATCTTAGTTTATCATGTTTAAGCGTAGTTTAAAGTGTGGAAAAATCAAATGTTTTGAGAGAAAGTATTTGAAAAAAATGACCGTGATTTAAGATTTTCCAATAGATCTTTCAGATTTTTTAGTATCAACATGTGATTTGTGTCATTTCGGGCATGGATAGTTTTGCAGTATGCTTGATGCCTGTCTTTGACTGCAGACATAGTAGTGTTTTGAGTTATCTATGGCACGCGAAAGTCACAAAAAAGTCGAGAAATATAGTATCTCGTCGAGATACCGGGTATCTCGGTCGAGATACCAGGTCTCTCGCTAAAAAAAAACCCATCATCTCGATCGGAATAGAGGGTATCTCGACGAGAAACTAGGTTTCTCGTTCGAGATACCAAGTTTCTCACCAAAAACCCTCATTTCCGATCGAGATCAAGAGTTGTGTTAAATGCAAGATTTTCTATCTCGATCGTTATACTGAAATCTTGTCGAGATTCACAGTTTCTCGCTTAAAACCCTCAATCTCGAAGTGCGAGAATCAAATCTCGTGTCAATCTCGATCGTGATTGGTTTAAATCAATTATTACTTCTCGGCGAAAATCTCGTAAGAAACGAATTCTCGACCGAAATGAAATGCTTGACACGAGATTTTCATCTCGTGTTGTAATTGGTTAAAATTTATTGATAAATCTCAGTGAAAAACATACGATCTCGATCGAGATAAAGGGTTTTACGCTAATTTTTATGCCAAGTTTAGAGCTTTTTAACGAGGTACTGCTAGTAGGTTTCTCGTGCGAGATACATGTACTAGGTTTATACTTACTAAATAGAGTTTAAAATAATGAACTTTTTTACCAAGCACATAAATTAAGTAAGGTTTGTAATAAGGGAATTTATTTACCAGGCAGATAAAATTTAGTCCACATTGACCCAATAGTATATAAAATAAAGGAATTTATATACCCAGCAAAATTAATTTGCTCAGTATTAACTAAATAGATATAATTAAATAAAAAATAAGTGTATTTATATACCAGGCAAATTTAATGTAGTCAATTTATACCAAACAAAGCTTAAAATAAGGAAATTTATGTACTCAGCATTTATTTTAGTCAATTTTCCCAAATTCATGTACCCTTCATATTTATTTAAGTCAATTTTTACCAAACAAAGCTTAAAATAAGGGCATTTATGTGCCCCGCATATTTATTTTAGTCAATTTTTACCAAAGAAAGCTTAAAAGAAAGGAGTTCATGTACCTGGCATATTTATTTTAGTAAATTTATACTAAACAAAGCTGAAAATAATGGCATTTATGTACCCGGCATATTTATTTTAGTCAATTTTTACCAAGTAAAGCTAACAATAAGGGAATTTATGTACCTGGCATATTTATTTTTGTTAATTTATACCAAACAAAGCTGAAAATAAGGGAATTTATATATCCGGCATATCTATTTTAGTCAATTCATACCAAACAAAGCTGAAAATAAGGAAATTTATGTATATGGCATATTTATTTTAGTCAATTTTTACCAAAGTTAGCTTAAAATAAGGGAATTCATGTATCTGGCAAGTTTATTTTAGTCAATTTTTACCAAACATGCTTAAAATAAGAGAAATTATGTACCCAGCATATTGCATATTTTTTAGTCTATAATTACCAAACAAAGCTGAAAGTAAGGGAATTTATGTACCGGTCATATTAATTTTAGTCAATTTTTACCAAAGTAAGCTTAAAGTAAAAGAAATTATGTACCTGGCATATTTATTTTTGTCAATTTATACCAAAATAAAGGTGAAAATAAGGGAATTTATGTACTCGGCATTTTTATTTGATTCAATCTTTACCAAACAATACTTAAAATAAGGGAATATATCTACCCGGCATATTTTTTTAGCTGTTTAGTAAGGGCTACGTCCCACACTGGTGCAAATGAAATTAGTTTAGAATCTAAATCTTCACCGAATTAAGATATTTGATACGATGTGAAACTTATCATTTAATATGGATGTATAAGTTTATGATTTTGGGTGAAATACATGAAATCTCGATCGAGGAAGGGGTTAACGTTATGAAATCTCGTAAGAAACGAAATCTCGACCGAGATGAAAGGTTTTGACACGAGATTTTCATCTCGTGTTTTGATTGGTTAATTTGATAATCATATCACATCGAGATAGATATTTTACGCGATGAAGTCTCGTACGAAATAAAATCTCGACCGAGATGAAAGGTTTTCACACGAGATTTGCATCTCGTGTCTTGATTGGCTAAAAATAATTATTGCATCTCGCTGAAAACTTACAATCTCGATCGAGATAGAGGGTTTTACGCGGGTTAGAAGGTTTCTGGATGCCGAGATGAAAGGTTTTTAACGAGATACTAGGTTTCTCGTGCGAGATACTGGGTTTCTCATGCAGGATTTCAATCTAGACGAAAAACCCTAAATCTCGATCCCGATCGAGATGATGGGTTTTTGAGCGAGAAACATGGTATCTCGTCGAGATACAATATTTCTCGAATTTTTGTGACTATCGCGTGCCATAGTTATCAGTTATTCAGTTATCGATTTATAGTATAAAATTTATTTTCAAAGTTTGACATCAAAACCAATAAAAATATCTATATTATGTAAGAAGATTTATAAAAATGTAAAATTTCTTTGTCGTTTAGATTGTGAACAAAAACAAATATTCTGTATGCCTTTTGAAACTATGATATGTACACTTCATACACATTTCCAAACACCAATTGTTTTATCTTTATATGTGCAATGCAATTGTCACATATCCATATGTTTTATTTACTTCTTTGCTTTTATTATTCAATTTTAGTTGAAGAGTTGCATTTTAAAAAATGTATTAACCAGCTCCTAATTGCATAGGTAAGAAAATGAGTTTTGGTCTGTTATATTGGTTTGAGAATAGTATGGTTTTAAAATCGAACAACAGATACTGTGGACCAGTATGTCGTGGCTTATTATTTGTTGAAAAATACAACTTGGCAATTTCTCGTTGAACAAAACGCGATTTCTTTTACCAAGTTTGTGTTTCCTCCTCTAAAACATGAAGTAATTCTCTGAGTGCCTAAAGTCATTATAACGATAAAGATAAATCACAAAAGTGGAATCGAATGCAAAATAGTTGAAATTTTTAAAAGTTTGCTTTTCTTTGACGTTGAATTTGTCGTTAATGTATTGCAGAGTATTTTATCCGCGCACAAAATCTATCCTGTATATAAAGACACTAGGACGCATACCTGTTCCTAGGCATTCCATGATTTTTTAATCTTTTAACATACGCGTTAATGAGGTAAGTTACTAATTGTATTAAACAATATACACGTAATAGAGATGACGAAAAAAAAATTATGAGGCTTGTTTAGGGGTCCCAATATTCCATATCCCAGTAAGTTCAGACTAAATATCCATTTGCAAATTGAAGATATTCCAATAATTGTTGAAATATCCCATATCCTATAGCCAAAATATCTCATATCCCTGTCAGTTTTGTCTTAAGTATACCGAATCCCATTTTTAAAAATCATAAAATATCCCATATCCTATAGCCGAAATATCCAATATCCCTGTCAGTTTTGTCTTAAGTATACCAAATCCCATTGTTAAAAGTCATAAAATATCCCATATCCCAATACACTCTAGACGAACAAGTCTCTTTAATGAATATTGATTTACTTGTCATGAAATTTGGACTCCCCATAAACTAAACACATCACAGATCTGAAAAAGAGCTGAAAGATAAAAATAGACTTTCTTTAACTTGCAACAAAACTGTACTAATATTTGACTTGGATAACAAAAACTCAGAATATCCAAACGCGTTTTAAAGATAGCTTTACATTTTATTTCAACTTCTATTATTTTGGACCATACCAGTATGGGTATACTTAAATGGTCAAAACAAAAGGGTATGTTACGACCCAAACTACATTTTAGTATTAATCCCCACATTGTCCCAAAACGTTTTGACAATTGGCAATTAATTGAAAAGAGAATATTCAAAGATATCAATCCGGAGCTTTCCATATGACAATTGAATAAAGGATCAATCACTGAAACTTTGCGCAATTTCTTTTTTTTCGCATCAAGAAATCTGTTGATTTGGATACAAAAAATCGCATTTGGCCTAATGATTTGTAACTTCGGTATTTTGTTATTTGAAATTTGAAATCAGTCATGTCAGTTATAGCTTATTTGTTTCTTTTCAAAATATTCAATAACTGCCCTTCTATTTCAAAATAAAACTGAAACATTATTCTAACTGTCACTTAACGCCCCGAGTACTCACATTTCTTTATAAAAAGTAAAATGCCAACAAACCAAATCTCGTTTTGGATCACGCTGAAAAATTAACTCCAAGAAATCGGTCGAAATTCAATTTCATTCTGGTAGACATTATACAGAGAAAAAAGAGGACTTTTACTAGAATTCAATTTAATTTAAATATAACTGTGAAACATTGCTGGACAATTAAGAGATTCATAATTATAAATATAATATAGATAAAAATAAAAGTAACAAAGCAAATGTTTATAGTTAAAAAAGTGTAAAAATTATTGAATAAAACGGATGCAATTAACTTATTAAAATCATGAAACTAACTTCAGACACAATTTTTACGATATTCATTTTATTAACATTCTATTGAACTAGTGCTTCATAAAACTTTGGCTCAAAGTCCTTATCCAACGATGTCAACAATATGTAGAAGCAGCAAGAATAGTTTCGGGCCTGACAAAATATACCAGTAAAGAAGCTTTGTATTTCGAGACGGGATGGGAACCTTTAGAAAATAGGCGAAACTACCGGAAATTGACTATGTTTTATAAAATGCATAATAAAATGTGTCCTTCATATCTATATAATTGCTTACCGCCGATTATGGCTGATGTAAATGATTATAATTTTCGTAATAGCAATAACTATGTGACCCCAAGAAGTCGACTGAAAACCTCGTCACTTTCTTTTATACCTTCAACGGTATCTCTTTGGAATGGTATGGACTTATCTATCAGGAATTCTCCTACTATCTCCTCCTTTAAAAATAAAATTAGAAGTTTATCCTTCAAAGCTCCAGATTATTATGGGGAAGGGGATAGGAAATTAAATGTTTTGCATACAAGATTAAGACACCAAAGTAGCTCATTAAATGCTGACCTTTCTCGTATTCATGTAGTGAACGACTCAAAATGTAGATGTGGTGCTGCACATGAAGATGCGTTCCATTACTTTTTCGAATGTCCTCTCTACCAAAACGAAAGAATATTATTGGTTGGCAGTTTAAATCCAAATGACTTCAATATAGAAACATTACTGTTCGGAAACGACGACTACAATGATAATTTAAACTCAAAAATTTTCAAGTACGTTCGCACATATATTCGTCAAACTAAGCGGTTTTAATTAAATGGTATAGTACTGTAAATTAATAAGAAGTATCACCCTTTTTGCTTGTGTTTTGTTGTTTCTCTTTATATATTGTAACAATATTTATATAATGTGCCTTGCTGTTATATGTACAATATATCTATGTAAGGAGAGGACTTTAAATAAGTTGTGACAACTTGTTGTCCAATCCTTTTGTCACTTTTTGGCAATGAAATATTACAACAACAACAACAACAATATGTAGGGCACTCATGCAGTCATTTTAGGGGTTGGGATGGGATTGCAGTGAAAGGAATTTCACTAACAATGCGATAATTCTTTTTACTGAAACACAGTTACAACAATCAGTCACTCTTATTCACTTCGAAGTAAATAATACTCAACTAGGGAGCTAACTTTCCATACTGGCTGTTGGTTTCTAATATACATTGCAAATAGATATCAATGAATCATCATGATCATGGAGAGTAAAAATATTGAACAAAGTATCTGTATTATAAAAAAAAAACAAAAGGAGTATCTCCTTCTTGCATAGCTCTCCCCTTAGCTGATTTTGCTTTTCTATTTAGATCCTATTGGTAATTTGTTCTTTCGGTTTTTACATATTTCGGTTTATGGATTTCAAATTGTTTTGATTTGATCTGCACTGAAGAGACATAAGTTGTCGACATGAGCATCCAAATGCAGAATCTAAATTCTAAATTTATAGAAATATGTAATACAAAGCAGGAAGGTCTTAATATAAAACAGTTACTGAATATTGGCGTTTCTATCATTTTCTTTTCATCAGCATTTTTTCTGTAAACAATTTATGTAAAGTATTAAGATCAAGATTACCGTTATCTGTGTCGTAACGTTGTTTATTCTGTATCTAGAGACATTTTTGTTTTGCATCCGACGAAGACGGCTGTGTCGTTGAAGTGAAATGCAAATACTTCCATTACATTAATATTGCATTAGATACATACAGTTCGCGCGGTTGATATCACTGTGCGATTTTTAACATATAACCGAGATTGCAACTGACATTTACATATGTATATTTGATCATATACAATCAAAATATTTGAAAAAAACCCCAAAGATTTGAAAGGATAATCATTGTGCAGGACACTATAATTACTGTAATAACAGAACTGAACACCCAAGTTCTCATTCAAATTAAAAATGAAAGGATATGGAGTAAATGTACATGAGACAAAGCATTTGGTATCACCGTAGATAAACTTTCACTTGAATGATTCCACATTTTTCTCCGGAACACCTATTGTCAATCTGTTTTAGAAGACACAAGAAATCATATAAGTATCCAGAGCATTTTTAAGATTTTGTTTTATGTTTACTGTTACATCTATAGTGAAGTGAAAACATCTTTTTTTTTCAAAATGGTTAAACAAGTTAACCTTAAAGTTTCTCCACATATATATATTAAAAGCATGTTCAAAGACTTTATCTCGCAATGTTAAGATATAACTGGTCATTAGTAACTATTTTTTAAATATAATATGAATATTTTAAACAATCCACACATAACTAATAATGAATAATGAAACCCTTTAGCACATTCTGTTCATTTTCGTTTAGCAATATTCTTTTGATTTATTTGTCGTTATATTTTCCCGGCACCTTAATCAATTTTCAAGGTTCCGGCCACAGACCTAAGTTGTGGATAAGGGAATGTCCTGTCTAAGCGCATGTCATAATACGGAAAGCCTAATTGCAAACCATTGCAGCCAAACTGTGTGGAGAAACACCGCGCACCATTTGATATAAGGACCCCTTCCATATTTTTCTAAGGAGAGCAGACTCGCTGGAGTCCTTTAGAAGGCTAAATTTCCTACCCCTAGCTATACAGTTCTCCCCCTTTCCAGTGGTAATCAAAACTCGTAACCCTCGTTATCCCTTCCACCATTATTTCTTTCTTTTAATCCGTTTTCAAATTGATTAACTTGTTCTCGTCCTGCTATAGCTGAAATATTGCTCATTGGACGTTAAACTCTATTCTAACTAATCAATCAATCGTCTTAATATTTCCAAACTTAACCGAGACTAGCATGAGACAAACTATCGAAATATTGATTGTTTAATAAGAACTTACATATCGACTGGAAATGAGAAAAAGTACTTTTCTGTGCCGTACTTATATGATGTCTTTGTATTTTTGTATTTCGATATTGTAAGTGTATTTGGATTTTTCTTTTTATGCTGACGGTTCGCTTCTCACTTACTTTACTTAGTTGGGGGGTGGGGGTGGGGGGTAATTTTTGATTGAGTAATGTCAACTTTCATATTTAATTGTCCCCGTATCGCATTTTATATATCTGTCCACGTGAATTAGGAATTGTCTTTTGTTAATAAATTTGTTTACCAACTGAAATGCTTGAATTAAACACTGACATGAAAGTTAAAATACCAAGTGTTGTAAGGCTTAAAAATCAGTTTTTTTTTAACCAAAATAACTGATCGAATAAACTATTATGTAGCTTAATTTTCCTAGCTTTTGTAATGAAATTGATAAGACACGTTCATGACGTTTAGGCGTTTAATATATTTGAGGACGTTTTTTCTTTTTTTATTTTACACTGTAAATTTTTTGCGCATACGAAACATAAAATAGTTTTTAAAATAATTGCAATAAAAAAAAAATTAAAAAAATTTTTTGACTTACCATCTTCAGTTTTTCAAAGAAGAATTAGACATGAACTATTTTTGTGATCATTACCAAATCCGTGATAACTATACAATAACTTGATCCTTCCTGGTGCATCAATAAAATAATAAATTGTCACAAAGTAAACAACAAAGCTGATAAATAGCACTCAAATGTCTCCAACGATCAACAACTTTATATGATATTGAACTCTGATAAGAGTAATGTTCCTTAAATAAATCGATAATATTACAATACAATTTTCAATGCTATCTAATCGTGTAAAATTAATGTAATCTTCATAATAGTAACACCCATTTTATTGAAAAATTTAGTTCGATCGTCACGAATGACCACATAGTTCACATCACTTACACACATTTTGGTTTGTGGTCTACCATAAAATTTGATGTGAACTGCACTGAAGAGACACAAATTGTCGAAATGGCCATCTGTGGATACTATATATACAGTAACTTTGGTATTGTGTTATCTATTACCTCTCAGCTGTTGCCTTTGCTGGTGGACTAATAGTTTTCGAGGATATTCACCAACCCTGTAGTCAGGGCTTCTGTGTTGGATCGTAAACCGATTCTATTTGGAAACTTGCAGTATCTAAATTTTTGAAAAATTTTGTTTAAAACTAAGATGTATCTCTCTCGTGCATATAGCTAGATGTCCTTAGCTGATTTTGGCTTTTTATATAGATTTTATTGGTTATTTGTTCCCTATCAGCGTTTTCACATATTTTGGTTTATGGTCTAGGTACTCCAACGAAAAAATTGAATGTTCGAATTCAATGAATATAACGATGCAAAAAGATAGTTATCTGCTTCCATAATAAGAAATTAAACTTTTAATCTAAAAAAAATTAGATTAAGGATTAATTAACATAATTAAAAAATTACCATTTGTCCACTTCCGGTATTGGTTTTCTTCTCATTTACCAGTTCTATTTAGAGCTAAAGAAAAACTTGTTCCAAATTATTTAGAGTTATGGCGCTTTGGCCATTAATTAAGATAAACTTCGGCGAAAATTTAAGAAAACTGCAAAAACAAGTAAAAGTTAAAATTGCCGTGCACCTACGTGCATTCATGAATCTATTTGAAACTTTGCAGTTGAAAAGTATGGGTTGTAATTTAAATACATTAACGTGCGTCTTCATGCACCATGTCATCATTATGTATTTGTGTAATTAAAATTGATAAATTATTAAACTTTGCTTACAAAAGTCTTCGTTGGAGTACCTATATGGTCTTCCGAATGCTTTGACTTAATCTCCGCTGAAGAGACATAAATTGTCGAAATGACCATTTGACCATCAAAATTTACAGTATTTTCGGTAATTTGTCATTTTCAACCATTTACAGCCATTTACAGCCAGAAACTACATTGTTTATAAGAATTATTGAAACGTTTTTTAAGGAAGGACTAATGACAGGACATAAGTAGTATTTCGGTAAGTTTTCAGTGTTAAACGGTTCCTGACTAATCATTGATTTACTTTTCACATAGACCATGCGCATTGACAGTTACAGAAATTTGGCATTAGATTATGTGACAAAAATGGTAAATTTGTAAGGTATAATAAAGACCAAATCATTCTGATTGTTCTGAATTTGTGCTGATCTAAGGACTTTATGCTAATTTTCATATAATTAATTCGGTATGGTTTGTTGTATTGTTTTGTAGAGATATATTTTAGCAACTTTTGTATCAGTTTCCGAGGTACATTGGATATTGACACATGACCTTCTATAATTGCAATCTAGTTTTTTAAAAGAGTATTTTTGGTTTTTGCAATTTTGAAACAAACTGACAATTGATAGCTTTCTTTGTAATAGTTCGTTCTCATCTTGGCGACATTCTCAATGTTTAAGTTTTTTAACACTTGAATCACTCATTTTAGTCCGTCCTTATTTGTGTAACAATGGCTGAAAAAGTACAACTGGATAAAATTACACTATCAATTTTTAATAAACACTAAAAAAGGGGGGTTATGGGATATTTCAACAGCTAGCGATATGATGAATAAACTAACAAAATGTTTCATTATCTTTGCGTCGATGCCTCTGCTATCCTTGAGGATATTTCAAGCCCACACAGCCCCGTTAAAGATCATCTGCAAAATTGCAATATATGAGTATATATCCGAGTCAAGGAATTTTTACAGGTAAGGGGTAATGCCCTTGTGGAAAGCCCTGCTCTGCCGGCGTTGGCGTTACTTTTATGCCCTTTAAGTTAATGTTTTTATGGGCTATATGTTTCGTACTTTGGACTTTCATTTTTACGGATGCGGACATAAGCCAGTTATCGAAATAGCTATTTGCAGAACTAAAGTTTACTACTAATTTGGTATTCATGTGTTTCAAAATCTGCCTCCCCTAGAAATACACACAGGAAAAAAAAACACACACCATAAGCAAAAACACCCAAAAATAAGCAAAAAAACTGAAAATATAATTAAAGTTAAGTTTTGCAAATTATAACTTAAAATGGTGAATTCTCGTGAGACCCGAAAAAAAAAATCAGATCATGTTGCTTTAAGGTAGTAGACCCTGGTAACCCCATAATTTTCCACAAATTGGTTTCTTTAAATTTGCAGTATGAAACAAATATGTATTAAATATACTTCAATTAAAAATTTTGAAACCTTTCATTATAAGATTTTTGATATATAGTTCACAGAAACACCCCTATCTTAGGAGTGCAAATTTCTGTGCAGAAATCACCATGAGACATATACTACTGTACTGTTTATAAATAAATTAGCCCAAAATTACGAAACTGCATCACAGAAACTTCTAAACCTAAATACAAAATAATAATGTTCATAGGCATGCATAAAGTGTTGATTTGCAGTACAAATGAAATTACATTGTCAAAATATTGCCGAAAACACAGCTTCATTCAGTTTCTTCTAGATGAAAAGTTTATTATTCAACTTTTTTCCAAATCTAGGAAATGTGAGATCCTTCATATATGTAACTTATATTAAAATTTTCAAAAAAGTTCACGTGCCTTTTATCAAAATATTATGAAAACTGAAAAAAAAACATAGCATTCCATACAATTGAAAGTCAATTAGAAAGAATTACCTTTCTTGCCAAATATCGTTTTTCATCAATTTTAATGTTTTAAGATACCATTCAAAACCTGACTATTTTATGCATGAAGCGCTTTATAAGTTTATGTTAAGATGGATATTTTATTTCTTTTTATGATTTATATTGTCTTTATTCATACCAATCACAACAAGCATTTTTACGTAAAAAAAGAGTTATGCCCCCTACCCCAGGTCTACTACATTAAATCAACGCTATCTCTTATTATAAGAAAAAATAAGCAGGTGCACGTCCATATCCCGTTAAAACACAACAAAAAGATAGAATCGTATGCATGCGTGTTCCCGTTCTGTAGAATCAACACCGCCATCATACTTCAACTCGGAACGCGGAGCGCTCTGTCAAACGCGGAGCCGGACGATGTCGCCTGCAAAAAGTTTAGGTCTCTTATTTTGTTACATTCTTCCCAATAACGCACACAACTCTTTGTGGTTTTATGATCCTGATATCAAGGGTTGATTAAGCTTTGTAGTCATATAATTTTTTGTAATTTTGAGCATTAAATATTAAGGAAAGTCAGTTAGATTTTAGCATTTGCACGTCAAAATCATTCCCAATTTATGTAAACAATGAGTTTTAGCAGCGAATGTGGCACGTTCATGATTTTTATACCAAAAGTTATAATACATACAAATGTTGATAAATCATTTTCCAAGTATCCCTCCAATTTTCCAGGCCCAAGTAACTGTCAGTGATTTCACTATCGACCAAGTGCGAATCGATGAGATCATTATTATAGTCTAAACAATAGATGTGATCCCAAGATAAAGAATTCCTTACTGTAAAAAATCAATAATGTTTATAACAGAAATAATGATTTTTTCAATAATCGCATATATTGCTTGACTGTAATAATGAACTCGTCGATTCGCACGTGGCTGATATAGTTGTTGTGTTACCGACGTTTGAAACAGGTTGTTGAAAATTGAATATTTCGAACGCGGAGCTAAAAATATATTTGCTCTGTGGAACTAGGAGCTTGCATGTGTAGAACGAGGAGCCCTTTATTGTGAAAAAATGCTTAATGATTCTCTTCATTTTCTCTGAATCAATCTTAATCATAAACAGTTCTCTTCTATATGTGAAGTAAACCAATAAAGCATGATGCAAAGTACCTTCGAGGCTGTAATTATTTAGTGAAAGTGTGCATCTCTTATTTCAAATTGTTTTTAGACATACAGGTTTTTCATGACGGTGTTCTTCTGACCGCCACATGCTAGCTTAAATATTGATTGATTTGTTAGAGTTCTTGTATTGTTTTACTTTATTGACTTTGAATAAAATTTACTGGACTACCTTCTTGATCAATTAGTTTTATATTTTTGGATAGATTAGTCAGGATTCTGTGACAGATTAGAGCCATCGGGGCATTACGACTGGTCAGAGCAGCAAGGGTCTCGCAGTCAGGATTCTGACAGGCTAGAGCGATCATGGCTCTATGGCTAATCAGAGCAGTCAGGGCTCAATGACTGGTCAGAGCAGTCAGGATTCTATGACTGCTCCAAGTTAACTTCAAGTTTACTTAGGACTGTTTTCTTGACTGTTCCCCTAGTTGTCTGCACCCCACTGTACTTAAAACTAAAGTAAGATAAAGGAAAAACTTGCATGGCAATGAAATATCAAATTACTACGTGAAAATTGTGAATGTGAGGTTACACATTAAGCTCCGTTTCGCTATTTTTTATCTGAAAATTAACCCAGTTTTCTCTTGAGAGTCTTTAAACATCGAACTATTTGGGTCTTATTTATTGAATGTTCTTTCTTTTTTATCTTGGTTTTGTTTTGTTGTCGTGTGTGTGTGAATTTTGTTGGACATAGATGCTTTTCATTAGCGTAACAGGCCGCATTAATTGACCAGTTTGTTTTCCAATTAATTAACTTTTTATTCAAGTAAGAGTATGAGTTTAGAATACTCTGTATGGTATGATCTAAGTACTTGTTGAAATAAATTAAGATATTCATATGATATTTGCATAAAAGGGTTTGAACATTTGATTTTCAGATGGATGGGGGGGGGGCAATTTTGTAAATAAACAATTTTATCTTGGTGTCGGTGAAAATAAAATATTCTAATACATACTTATCACGTTATAAAAATAAAAATTTTGATTTGGAGAATATTTTTTGTTGCAAATGGAAATAATTTATATATAACATATGACATATGGTGGAAATAAATAATTTGTTTCGAGATTTTCATGATAAGAAATACCTTTTCGAAGTAAAATCGCCCAAGCCTCCCCCTGAAAATCATGAAAAACTGAGAACTTAAGTTACACAAAGCTGGATATTTCGACTGTGCGTTAATATTAAGCATTAAAATTTTTTGGTTATTTGTGCTCCTTCAGATTTTACAAATATTTAGTAAATTTTGATTTGATCTGCACTGTCGAAATATGCAGAAACCGAATTGACCGTAATTTCGGTATTTTGTTATTTGACCAGTTTGTTTTCCAATTAATTAACTTTTTATTCAAGTAAGAGTATGAGTTTAGAATACTCTGTATGGTTTGATCTAACCTTGAGTATGCATGTGTTTATATTCCAGTTATGGTGTACTTGTGCGTGAGGGAATTTCTCATATGGATATACTATTCATACTTTCAAATTTTGGCATTTACTTTTGTAATTTCGAAATGTAATTCTGACCACCTGTTTTAAGTGCCCACATCTCACTATTTTAAAACGCCAAGTGTTTGTCTATATGTTGTAATCGTCCACTAGCTTAAGACACTAGTGCTTTTGTCGAGCAAAGGATGACAGTGATTGTAAGAACACTTTGCCAGTTTAATTAATGTTTGTTGACAATCCCGCACCCATGACCAGTGAAGACATGAATGTAGCATTGTTCAACAATTAGCGAAGAATTCCGCCCAAACCGGTGCTTACAATGAGGTATGATCAAAGCTCATTGTTTAAGGCGTCATGGTGACTTCAAGATGAAGAACAACAATAAAAGCGTTGTTCCTTTGCTTGTTTTTTTACCATGTATTTCTAGAGACTTTGTCTCGTGTGCATTTACTCCATATCCTTTTAATCACCATATACATCTCTGATGGTCAACGTTTGACCTACGTATTAATCGAGATGGCAGAATGTTGTTTTTCATAGGAATCTGAGAAGTGCATAAAGAATTCTCCATACATGTAACTATCCCATTCCCATCAATTACAATCCGACTTCTGTGGATTGGTTATATGGGAGATACCTTACAGACGTATATCATTTAGAACTTGCATTTTTCAATGGTACATAGTTTAACATAGGATCAATCATTCAAACTTCAGCACCAGGAATAAATAGAAAAAAATGCTTCTTGTATTTTAATGTGTTCCGGAAATGAAAAATCCCTTTAGTTTTAAAACATTTTTCTCCGCGTTCATGACATTGCCATTTAGAAATATTTCATCAAGTTCAGATGAGAAAGCATCCGCATTCGAACTATTCATTTTTCAACAACCCCACCTGTTTCAAATGCCAGTAACACAACACTGAAAGTTACTTGGGCCTGGAAAATTGGGGGGATGCTTTGGAAATGATTAAAATTAAATCATCCCTTGATATTTGGATCATAAAACACAAAGAAATGTGTGCGTTATTGGGAGGAGTATAACAAATTAATGTATGATGTGTGTACTATGTATGACTATCCAATACTGATAACTACGAAAGGTTAGAGGGGACTTGTTAATTCTTAATACTTACTTCTTAATACCTAATTTTTAATACTTATTTCTTAATTCTTAATACTTAATTCTGAATTCTTCTCACTTAATTCTTAATACTTAATTCTTAATAATTCTTTGAACTCTCAATGTATTTAATTTCTTGGTACTATATATAGTCTTTTTACTTTCAAATTATATTTTCTATTCTGTTTTAATCTTTTCACCCAGACTATGTTCTACTGACTGATACATTTAAAAGTTTCCAGACACATCATTATGGAAATCCTTGTTGAAGTGTTGTACTCGGAATTTGAAAATTCAAAATAACAATAGAAAAATTTCATTGTCAGATTTTGAATGATGTAGTATCTTCACGAAACCCAGCACCTGTTGATGAAGAGATATTATTTTTTTTCATCTTGTTTATTAAGGTGTTTATAAAATCATTTTAACTCTAAATTCTTTTTCGGATTATTGTATAAGCCTTTTAGATTTGACAACCTTGGTTCAATTGTTGGTTCTAGCGAGTAAACTTTATTCAATGACCAAAACCTGATCCTACAGCTCTTTGTCTGCTCTATACCTATATGTCAGATTTTGAGATTGTAGTAAACAATTATTCTGCTTCTTCGATCCATCATCCACCAAGCTCCATAATATAAATAACAACAATGCCATATTGTTTTCTCGGATGGCGGTACCAAAATTTCACGAAGTCACGACTATACAAAGATCTCTATTTCTATACGAACAGATAAAAATGCTATATTCCTGGATATAATCTGTTATTAGTCCCCTTCCGGCTTCGCCGAAGGGGACTTTAGGTTTGCACTCCGTCAGTACGTCCGTCCCTCCGTCAGTCTGTCGCACTCAGTTTTCCCATACTATAAGAGATATTCAACTAATATTTGCTATGTGAGTCTACCACCATGAGTTACAGATCAAGTTCGAGTTTGGTTCCAGTCCATTGATTTTGGACGGAGTTATGGGGCCTTGGACTCAGAAAATTTTGGTAAAATATAGGGTTTTTTTTCTAAACCGTTCCAGATATTAAGCTAATATATGCTGTGCGAGTCTACCACTATAAATTACAGATCAAGTTCGAATTTGGTTCCATTCCATTGATATTTGACGGAGTTATGGGCCTTGGACTTAGAAAATTTTGGTAAAATATAGGTTTTCCGGATTTTTTTTTGTGAGTCTACCACTATGAGTTACAGATTAACTTTGAGTATGGGTTGTGTCCATTGATTTTAGAAGGAGTTATGGGCCTTTGGCGCAGAAAACTTTTCTTCTTTAACTATTCTTGCTGGTATAACAAAGAATTATTCCACCGGTAGGGGACTTCTATATTGCCTTGCAATACGATCCACACTTGTTTTATTAGGGAGGAAGACTCTTGGGTTTAATTGTTGCAACAGGGTAGAACTGTATGAAAATGAAGTCCTGTATGATGAATATTTTTATGGCTTTTTCTGTAAAGAATCTGCACATTTTTCAGATAAAAAAAAAGTAGTACTTATAACCTGAAGGCGTTTCTCCGATAAGTTGTAACGAATTAATACCAGGATCCTATGGTCCATGTGTAATTGAAGTTAAAATTAAGATGGCTGTTTTCTCACGTATTTTACCCTAGATTATAAAAAGCAGAATTAATGCAGGACATCTGATTACATATAATGACAACATGGTATACATATTATACATTAACGCCTTAAATGAATATACCAATATCATTCACCCCCACTCGCCATTTTACTCCAAAAATATTTAGGTTAAAATATGGTCTTAAAATGATATAGATAATTCTATGATGCAACAAATAATTTACACTAAATATTTACACTGTAATCTTAACTGGTTCCTTACAAAGTAATGAAATAATCGTGAAGATAGGTACTCCAATGAAAAAAAATGTACGCATTCAATGAATATAACGGTGCAAAAAGATATGTTATCTGCTTCCATAATAAGAAATTAAATTTTTAATCTAAAAAAAAAATTAGATTAAGGAATAATTAACATAATTTAATAAAATACAATTTGTCCACTTCCGGTATTGGTTTTCTTCTCATTTACCAATTCTTCTAAGAGCTAAGGAAAAAGTGGTTCCAAATTATTTGGAGTTACAGGTCTTTGCTTTACTAATTAAGATAAACTACGACGAAAACTCTAGAAAACTGCAAAAACAAGTAAAAGTTAAAATTGCCATGCACCTACGTGCATTCATGAATCTATTTGAAACTTTGCTGTTGAAAAGTATAGGTTGTAATTTCAATACAACACTAAACGTGCGTCTTCATGCACCATGGCATCATTGTGTATTTGTGTAATGAAAATTGATAAATTATCAAACTTTGCTTACAAAAGTCTTCGTTGGAGTACCTAAGTTATCTCTCTGTACCAAGTTAGTTAAAAAAAAGTTAAAGTGGAGATAATTTCTATTTAAATATCAAAAGAGGGTATTGATATGCTAATTTTAATTTCTCCACTTTGAACCATACAAAACTAACTTGGTGCAGGGATATATTGCTGCGGTCAAGGAAAAAGCAAAACTTTCAGTTTACCGAAGTAAAGATTTACATCCCAATCTCTCTACCTTACATTGACTCGCCGTCGTGCAAAGACATGTCTGATATATGTATATACATTGTGTAAGCTTGGGGTGTTAATCTTGACTTCATTACAATAAAAGTTTTGCCACTTCCTTGACCGCTACAATAACAGACCGAGGTTTCTAATTTTGATTGCCATTTAAATTAGCAGTCGATGTCAGTTATGTTGCTGCTGGTGGTTTTTTATTACAAGAAGGTAAAGATGGAATAGACCATCCAATTTGTTATTGTAAAGAAAATTTAACAAACACCAAAGAAATTTTCCCAAAATTGAAAAAGAATGTTTGTCTCTGATTTTGGCCTTACAACATTTTGAATTTTATGTTGCAGCTTCGATTCAGCTTATCATAGGGTCTCTAAGTCTCGTCATGTGACTCACGAGAATCCACGACAAACATGCAATTCGAAAACGTTTCCCGCCGAAAAATGACGTCAGAGGATTGTGACGTTCAATTTTTATGTAACTTCCGGGTACAATTTTTTATCCCGGAAGTTCCAAAATTGTACGAGACTTACAGGCCCTATTGTATATACATTTTGAAAAACATAAACCAAACTTTGTATAATATGATAGAGAACAAATGACCAAAAAGATCTTAACGAAAAACCAAAATCATCGCAGGAAAGAGCTATGCATGACAGAGGTACTCCTTATCTTTAGCAAAATTTTCTGAAATTTAGATATTGCAAATTTTCAAATAAATTCGGATTTTAGTATATCTCACCAAGCTTGTTTTTTCTATACTTGAGATTAAATCAGTTTGCTAATTTTCAACCATTTTTTTCATCTAAATTTACAAAGAATGTACGGGAAAATATGGAAAGGCAATTTTTGTCGCAGATCGTTAAAGATCTGATCTGTGGGTTTGAATGAAAAAATATATATGTCATCGGTTTTCAACTATATTTTACAGTTTCCTTATTAAACATTATTTATGAGAAAATGGAGCTAATTTGCGGCAAAGTGGACGCAATAATAACGTTTCACATTTGTCAGTACATTATGAAAAAGCTTTCAAAGTACTGTTCGAAACTAGCTCCACAAATGACGTTCGTGCCTCTCTTTCTTATGTCGTCGACGTGGAGCTGGGAGTAAGACGTCAGTGCTGTTTCGGAGCTTGGGCCCGAAAATATATCCTACCCCGTATTCGACTCTTTATGTCCCTGTACCAAATTAGTTATAAACGGGCAGGGGGAGATAATTCAAATAGGATATCTGGGGATAATTTAACTAGTATCGATATATCAATAAACCCTTTTCTGCTTTCATATTGAAATTATTTTTTTCCCTTTGACAACATGTAACTTGCTTGATCAACGAATGTTTCTCATTGGCGAGAGCATTAATTAAATAGAAAATGAATAAAAATTCCATAAACATTGGAATTAAACTTTTCTGCTTTCGACCTTTTTACAATAATTTTCAAAACATAAATCTCAGCATGTAGTTTTTTATTTGTTATTGGGTTCGATTTATTATGAATTATGGTACAACTAATTGACCGTCGTAAATATCAATAAAAATGTCACTTATGCCGAACAACGCAGAAGGATTTAACGAGTTGGAACTTTGTTCCGCAACGAGTTTAATCCACTGCGTTGATCGACACGAGTGACTTTTTTATTGATATTTATGATGGTCGATTAGTTATGCTTTTTATTATATAGATTTTTACTAAAAAAAACGAGATTTAGATGCGGATTATTTTTTTCATTTCAATGCTCCAGTTGATTACTTGACGATATTGAGACGTCGCTTCATTAAGACGTCATCCGGTGACTAGAAATCTTTTATTTTCACCGGTGACAATATGACATTTATTTAATTGAGAAAAATCGATAAATCACCGCTATCTATATTTTCGTTGACAATGTCTGATTTGAATTATCTCTCTTAGTATGTATGAGAAAATTCTAAATATCACCAAATTTTTAGATATTTGTAGAACTTTCGAAAAAGAAAGAAGATTTTGACAAAATTCACAACTGGCACATATTTATTATGAGTCAATAATTAGAACGTTATTAGGGGCTTCCAATTCGATATATGTGGCAATTGGTATATTTTATGTAAAGACAAATCCTCTAAGTATGAAGTGTGTACATACAAGATATTTTTGCATATTTAATCTTTTGTATGATTATTTTAAGAAAATTGGATACCGTTTAATCAAGTTTATAAAATGTATTGAACGCAATCTCATAAATTTGTCGTTGATTATATGTATAATTTACTTGATTATCCTTATATCGGGTTATGTAGAGTCCAACCCGGGACCTGCCCCTGAGGGTACCCTGCATAATGAAGGGGCGACTATTAGCATCCTTCATCATAATATTCGAAGTCTGAGAAACAAAATTGAAGACATTTCGAGTATTGTTGATGACTTTGATATAATCTGTTTCACAGAAACTCATCTTGATAATAGTATTCTTAATGAAAACTTAATAATTCAAGGTTTCAATCCAAACCCTTATCGATTAGATAGAAACGCACGTGGTGGGGGGATAGCTATTTACTACAAGGATCATATACCTATTGTTCCACGTACTGATCTTCAGATTGACGGGGTGGAAGCTATGTGGTTTGAAATAAAAACTAAGGTAGGTAATTACTTACTCAATGTTGTATACAGATCACAAAATGAAGCTGGGCCCAATTTTTGGGATAATTTCCGCATAATGGTAAGTAATGCTTTAGATCATTCTTGTAAACTTATTCTTGTTGGTGACTATAACATAGATTTTCTTGACCGACTTCCCAGCGATGTTAATGATAAAATAACTTCTTTTGGGTTAGAAAACCATATTTGTGATCCAACAAGATA
>MJUU01070119.1:0-18099 GCA_002080025.1 Modiolus philippinarum
AAAAAGAAAATGTGAAAATAAATTGATAATGAAAGACAATATAAACTATATACAAATACAAACATAAAGAGTATCATGAAGTTATAGAAACTATGAAAACAAATTGATATTGAAGACAATACATAAAAGCCCAAATGGTGAAAGATCACTTGAATTGACACAACATATGGAAATACACTGATATGAACATCAAACACAATAACAACTGTTGAAACCTTAACATTGAGTGATACAACATATGAAAACACACTGATGTGAACAATAAATACTAGTATAATAAGAAACATTGAAATATCAAAATTAAACGACATTCATATGAACTTAAATGATAAAACTGAAACATAACTTAAAATCTCCAATGAATTGACATACATTATGACAACATATAGTCATTGATATGAAAAACAAAAGACGAAACTGAAAATATCAAGATCATATGATACAAAACATTTAAGATTAACCACATTCATGAGAACTTGAATATCAAAACACAACATGCAACATGAGATATGAACAAAAATACAAGCATTAATGTTAAAACATGAACATTAACTGATACAAGATATGGAAACTAATCGATGTGAACACCAAATATAAGTAGAAATGTTGAACTATGAACATTCAACGACACAAAATATGTAAACATATGAACATTGACACGAATGTTACCACCAAAACACGACACATAACGTCAAGGATGAACACAAAAACAACAATAAACGACAGCATAAAGATATTAAAAGTACTGTTCCATGAAAACATAATATGATATGTTAAATATGAACACAAACACAACAAAGTATGAAATCAAATGTGAACTTTGACATCAAAACATAACACGACACATAAAATATGAACACAAATACAACAATTCATGACAACATAATGATATGAACTATGAAAACATAACAAGATACATTAAACATGAACAATAACACAACATACATCATACCTTAACCATATTCATGTGAACTGTTACATGAAAACTTAATATGATATGTTAAATATGAACATAAAATTATAAATGCAACAAAGTTGAAAAATAAATCTAAACTTATATATGAAAACACAACATGACACATAAAACATGAACATTATTACAACAAATTATGAAAACAAATCTGAACTTTACGCTAAAGACAATATGAAACGATAAATATAATACAAATACAACAAAGTTCGGAAATAAATCAAAACTTTGACATCAAAACATAATACCAAACATTGAAACATCAACATTCAACGACACAAAACATACAAACATAAACTTTGATGTGAATGTTAACAACAAGTGGATGACGAAATAAACATTAAGTGACACAAAATATGAAAACTAATTGATATTACAGACAATGTGAACAACAATTAGAAGCATAATTGTTAAAAGATCAACATGAAGTGACACAAACTATGAAAACAAATCAATATTATTGTTCATTGTACATAAAAATACAAAATTAAACATGAAATTGAACACAAATAAAACAAACCTTTACAACATAATGTGAACTTGACATGAAAACATAATACGATATGTTAAATATGAACAACAAACACCAGCATACATATTAAAAGATCAACATTAAGTGACGAATGGGTGGTGAATTTAAATCATCTAGTAATGAATAATGGTGATTTCATGGTATTGTTATGTTAAAAATTGTGATTTTAATATATCCGGGTGGTGTTGGCGGTGATTTTCAGGTATTTCGGCGGTGGTGGCGGTGATTTTAAGGTTTCTGGGTGGTGCTGGCGGTGATTTAAAGGTTTCTGGGTGGTGGTGGTGGCGATGATTTAAAGGTATCTCGGTGGTGGTGGTGGTGGTGGGATAATAGGCCATGGTGGTGGTTGTGGTGGTGGAGGGATAATAGTCTATGGTGGTGGTGGTGGTGGAGAGGCTATGGTGATGGTGGTGGTGGTGGTGGCGGCGGCGGCAATAATAATTGATATATGACGCAGCAGCAGCAGCAGAAGCAGCAGACAGACCTTAGTATTGACTAGAAGCAGCAGCAGCAGCATAGAGATCTTAGTATTGACGAGAAGCAGCAGCAGCAGCAGCAGCAAAAAACCCGTAAAAAGGCCGGTAAAGACAACAAAACTGCGATACATTCATCGAAAATACGATCTGAAACATAAAATTAAACAGAAATACAAATGCAATTATGTACTCGAAAACATCAAGATAAAATGAAATAACGTGAAATCTCGTACTGAACGAGACTTGTTAAAGGTAACAGATATCAAGTTGACAGTGTGACTAAACGATTGAGAAGTATGAAGATACCCCGAATTAATATATCACATGACTATAGCACCAAAAGTTTGGATTAAGGCTGATCTTGGGTCGATTAAGGGCCGACTAAGGCCGAATTAAAAATTAAAAGTGCCGATAACTTCATAACAGAGTGTTCTAGCCATTAACTACCTTGACTAAACGCTTTAGAACTATAAAAATACCCCGAATCCATATATCATATGAACCTATTACTAATAGTATTGAGTAAGGCCGATCTAGGGCCGACTTAGGGCCGGTCTCAATTTTTTAAGGCCCGATATCTCTATAACAGTAATTTTTAGCCCTTAACTACCTACATCAATCGCTTTAGATGACTAAAGATACACCGATTCCATATATCATATGATCCTATTACTAATTGTATTGATTTATGCCGATCTAGGACCGATCTCAATTTTCTAAGGGCCTATTACTTTACACAACTACGTTTTGAAATCCCAACACTTATTCCAATCGCATTAGAAGCATTAAAGTACATCGAGTCCATATATGATAAGCCTATAGTAGTAATATTAAGGGTAAGGGCCAATCTAGGGCCGTTTAGGGCCGATATCTCGTTCACACTGGGAGGTAGCGCTTCGAAACTTCAACCAATCGATTCAGCGACCCCGATTTACCCTAGAAAGACACGAAAATACGCAAACAATACTAAAAAATTAAGGGTTACTCCAAGTAGTATATGGGTACGAGTTCGGGCTTCCCCCGTTCTAAAAATAGATTTTAAAGAGAATTCCCACTTTATCTTGTGCATGCGCAACAATAACATTTCGTGTTCCGGTCACGTGACTTCCGCTTCCGGTCACGTGACTTCCGCTACGTGACTTCCGGTGACGTCACTTCTGGTGATCCACCACGATCCACCACCTCAAATACGCAATGAACTTTGCTCATATACTACTTGGAGTAACCCTTAAGTTTTGAGTATTATTGGTGTATTTTCGTGCTTTTGTAATGTCTTTCTAGGGTAAATCGGGGTCACTGAATCGATTGGTTGAAGTTTCGAAGCGCTACCTCCCAGTGTGAACGAGATATCGGCCCTAAACGGCCCTAGATCGGCCCTTACCCTTAATATTACTTCTATAGGCTTATCATATATGGACTCGATGTACTTTGATGCTTCTAAAGCGATTGGAATAAGTGTTGGGATGTTGAAACGTAGTTGTGTGAAGTAATAGGCCCTTAGAAAATTGAGATCGGTCCTATGTCGGCCCTAGATCGGTATTACTTAATACTATTAGTAATAGGATCATATGATATATGGAATCGGTGTATCTTTAGTCATCTAAAGCGATTGGTGTAGGTAGTTAAGGGCTAAAAATTACTGTTATAGAGATATCGGGCCTTAAAAAATTGAGATCGGCCCTAAGTCGGCCCTAGATCGGCCTTAATCAATACTATTAGTAATAGGTTCATATGATATAAAGATTCGGGTATCTTTATAGTTCTAAAGCGTTTAGTCAAGGTAGTTAATGGCTAGAACCTTCTGTTATGAAGTTATCGGCACCTTTAATTTTTAATTCGGCCTTAGTCGGCCCTTAAGGTGTCTCAGTGGTATTATTCCGCCATTTTTGTCCAAAATTTGTTCATTTAGGTTTCATTCATTAAGCAATTTAACAAAATAACTATTTAAAACATTATTAAAGTTCCAGAGTATTTAAAATTTGTATTCATTATCGATTTTACAACATTTTCATTACAAAAGGGTGAACTAAAACACATGTGCTTTAAATCTGTAGCTGGATTAACAGAACACAAAAATCATGCAAGGGAGATAATTTGATAAAAGATTTTAACGTAGATATCATTAGAGAAATGATCATTTCGCAATTTATCTCTCTTATTTCAACGGTGACCCCTAATTTTTTTTTATATGTAAACTATATAATGATTTCAAAACACGTGCAAAGTATGAAAAAAATCTATAATAGAATTTTCAAGCTGTCTTCTCATATAATGATTTTCTCTATCATTTCTTTGTAAAATCCTGAAATTTTCAATTTCATTTTTTGCGCTTAATTGCACGGTGACCCCCAAATTTTATTATATATTTTTAACAATAATACAATTATCTTTCTTCACAGAAAATTTCAGAAAATTCTATAATAGGAAAATAATACCCTGCAGACACCTTAATCGACCCAAGATCAGTCTTAATCCAAACTTTTGGTGCTATAGTCATGTGATATATTAATTCGGGGTATCTTCATACTTCTCAATCGTTTAGTCACATTGTCAACTTGATATCTGTTACCTTTAACAAGTCTCGTTCAGTACGAGATTTCACGTTATTTCATTTTATCTTGATGTTTTCGAAGTACATATTTGCATTTGTAATAAGTTTTATTGTATTTCTGGTCAATTTTATGTTTCAGATCGTATTTTCGATGAATGTATCGCAGTTTTGTTGTCTTTACCGGCCTTTTTACGGGTTTTTTTGCTGCTGCTGCTGCTGCTTCTCGTCAATACTAAGGTCTGTCTGCTGCTGCTTCTGCTGCTAGTAAATACTAAGGTATGTCTGCTGCTTCTGCTTCTGCCGCTGTTGCTGCGTCATACATCAGGTATAATTGCCGCCGCCGCCGCCATCACCACCACCATCACCATAGCCTCACCACCACCACCACCACCATAGCCTATTATCCCACCACCACCACCACCATAGCCTATTATCCCACCACCACCACCACCACCACCACCGACATACCTGTAAATCACCATTACCACTACCACACAGAAACCTTTAAATCACCACCACCACCACCCAGAAACCTTAAAATCACCGCCACCACCACCCAAATACCTGAAAATCACCGCCACCACTACCCGGATATATTAAAACACAATTTTTACCATAACAATACCATGAAATCACCATTATTCATTACTAGATGATTTAAATTAACCACCCATTCGTCACTTAATGTTGATCTTTTAATATGTATGCTGGTGTTTGTTGTTCATATTTAACATATCGTATTATGTTTTCATGTCAAGTTCACATTATGTTGTAAAGGTTTGTTTTATTTGTGTTCAATTTCATGTTTAAGTTTGTATTTTTATGTACAATTAACAATAATATTGATTTGTTTTCATAGTTTGTGTCACTTCATATTGATCTTTTAACAATTATGCTTCTAATTGTTGTACACATTGTCTGTAATATCAATTAGTTTTCATATTTTGTGTCACTTAATGTTCATTTCGTCATCCACTTATTGTTAACATTCATATCAAAGTTTATATGTTTGTATGTTTTGTGTCGTTGAATGTTGATGTTTCAATGTTTGGTATTATGTTTTGGTGTCAAAGTTTTGATTTATTTTCGAACTTTGTTGTATTTGTATTATATTTATCGTTTTATATTGTCTTTAGCGTAAAGTTTAGATTTGTTTTCATAATTTGTTGTAATAATGTTCATGTTTTATGTGTCATGTTGTGTTTTCATATATATATGATTTATTTTTCAGCTTTGTTGCATTTATGTTCATATTTAACATATCATATTAAGTTTTCATGTAACAGTTCACATGAATTAGTAAAGGTATGATGTATGTTGTGTCATTGTTCATGTTGAATGTATCTTGTTATGTTTTCATAGTTCATATCATTATGTTGTCATGTATTGTTGTATTTGTGTTCATATTTTATGTGTCGTGTTATGTTTTGATGTCAAAGTTCACATTTGATTTCATACTTTGTTGTGTTTGTGTTCATATTTAACATATCATATTATGTTTTCATGGAAAAGTTCTTTTAATGTCTTTATGCTGTCGTTTATTGTTGCTTTTGTGTTCATCCTTGACGTTATGTGTCGTGTTTTGGTGGTAACATTCGTGTCACTGTTCATATGTTTACATATTTTGTGTCGTTGAATGTTCATAGTCCAACATTGCTACTTGTATTTGGTGTTCACATCGATTAGTTTCCATATCTTGTATCAGTTAATGTTCATGTTTTAACATTAATGCTTGAAATACATGATGATTCTTTATCAAACCCATTGGGAGTTTTGAATTTGATTTTCCTTCCGTAGTGCGACAGTGTTTTACCAGCAGACTAGGCTCCTTGAGCTAGCCGGCAGTTTAGCGGCGAGCACTCTTTGACCCATCTTTCAAAATTACGTTTTGTTCCCCCATTTTTCCTTCCTAGATTGTGGTCATGGAGTTAGTAATCTACCTGTATGGGTTTTATTCGTATGTTTATTCTACTATAGGGAAACGGGACAGAGAAAGGGGAGGTTTGGGTACCCATAAACCGGTTTAACCCTACCGCTGGCTTTTGCTAGTGCCGGTACCAAGTCCGGCTGTCCCGAGTTCCAATCGTTGTTTATGTTTGTCTTTTGTATTTTTATTTTGAGTTTTTTCTTTTGCAGTTCCTATTTACTTTCTGGCATGTGGCTATGTTTTTCGGCCATTGTAGGTGTTTCCTGTTATTTTTTTTATTCCATCTTTTTTATTCCATTGTATTTTTGTTCATATTTTATGTTGGATGTTGTGTTTTGATATTCAAGTTCCCATGAATGTGGTTAATCTTTAATGTTTTGTATCATATGATCTTGATATTTTAAGTTTCGTCTTTTGTTTTTCATATCAATGACTATATGTTGTCATAATGTATGTCAATTCATTGGAGATTTTAAGTTATGTTTCAGTTTTATCATTTAAGTTCATATGAATGTCGTTTAATTTTGATATTTCAATGTTTCTTATTATACTAGTATTTATTGTTCACATCAGTGTGTTTTCATATGTTGTATCACTCAATGTTAAGGTTTCAACAGTTGTTATTGTGTTTGATGTTCATATCAGTGTATTTTCATATGTTGTGTCAATTCAATTGATCTTTCACCATTTTGGCTTTTATGTATTGTTCATATTGTCTTCAATATCAATTTGTTTTCATAATTTCTATAACTTCATGATACTCTTTATGTTTGTATTTGTATATAGTTTATATTGTTTTTAATTATCAATTTATTTTCACATTTTCTATTACTTCATGATAATCTTTATGTTTGTAGTTTATATTGTCTTCAATATCAATTTGTTTTCACTTGACGTTTATTTTCTTCTTCTACTTGTTATCATTCATAACTTAATATATTTATATGTTATGTGTTCATAGTCATGATTGGTCTCATGTTCATATCAATGTCATTGATGTTTTGTGTCAGTTCATATGTATATTTGACGTTTCATAGTGTTTTTGATGTAAACATTCAGTAAGTCACCATTTTTGAAAAAGTGAATTGAAGCTGTACATAATGTGGACCAATCAAATTGCAGGGATTTCAACCATTCAGAATCCTCCATTTGCCATGGATTGACTAATCAGAATGCAGGAAAATCAACCTATCAGAAGCCTTCTTCCAGAATGAATCGACCAATCACAGCCGTCGAGACAAATAGCTTGAACTATATAAAGACGTGACCGACAAGCTATCTCAGTCACCAGACTGCCATTCTGCGAGCCGGATGCAAAATGCCAGAGAACGACCAGAATCGATGTTTTGATTGTCACCAATGTTCGAAAAGGTATACTGAAATGCGGAGTTTAGTTCGACATGTGAAAAGCCACCAGCAAAACCAGACGTACAGCTGTGATGAGTGTCAGGATAGCTTTCAAAAAAAGAGCCAGCTGTTAGAACATCACCGACAGTATAAACACCATAATGGATTTACCTGTGATGTATACTTCAAGCGGTTTACCAGAAAAGATTATCGAGACCGACACGAAAACAAACACAGCGATGACACTTTGTTTCCATGCGATGTATGTGGTTTAAAATATCGAAGACAAGATAATTTGCATTTCCACCAAAGACAAAAACACCAGGAAAAAACCAAATTACTTCAACAAGACCAAAGTGTACTACCGAATATCACGAATTTCCCAGCCTCCTATCTGTTAAACTGTGGAGGAATGAAATGAAACAAATCTGAGTATTTATCGTACAGCTAACATGTGGATTTCGAACGTGGGGTGTACAGAATACTGACTAGTGACCTTTTTCTCAACGAAACAGAAAAAGTTCTAGAATCCAATGAACAGAAGAAGACGATACTGATGTCATTCATGTCAACATACCAACCGGAAGTGAAAAAAAAAAAACTAATTATGTAGATACACGTGTCAGAAGTCACATTTTCCCTAGTAAGAAGCAAATCGTCTTCAAAAATGAATAAAAAGAACATGCTGCAACAAATAATGTCAGATGGAATAAAAAGGAAGGGGTAATGCAGCCTATCCTTCTTGGATAGCCAGTCACAAGCCTGGATAAATGCAGAGTGACCTAAATGAGATCTATAATATTACAATAGACCTAGCAAATATGGCATTAATAGTAATGGAGGTTAAAGGATATTGTTAGAAAATTTGGTATACAAAGTAGTACAATAATATAATGACAAATAACATAAAAATATTCATAAAAAATCAATAGATAGAAAAATGAAAAGAATAAATGAATATGTAAATAGAATAATTAAAAAATAATTATATACTAATTGCTATAAATAAATTACAATAAAAATAGAAATAATTGCATAAATAAAATAATGGTGATAATAAAATAAATAAATAACAAATATAATGAAAATCCGATCAATAAAAAAATAATAAAATGAAATAATTAATATAATAATAATAATGATACTAATAAAAATAAAGACAATAAAATAAAATAAAATATGATAAATAGTATATAAATAATCTTAAACCTTAAAAACTAAAATGTATAAACAAACATAAAAATAATAATAATAAAAAGATTCTGATCAATAAAACAATAAATAAAAAAAAAGTAATAAATAAAAATTATTATAACTTAAAATGAAAAGTAAATATAAAAATAATTAATGAAATAAATAATAAAGAGAAATATTAAGAAGGTCAATAAATTAATTAACAGATAATCAAAATAATAATTAAAAACTTAAAAACATAAAATAAAAATAATAAAAAATAAATATAATAATAAAAAATAATCAACAAAAAAAATATTGAAAAAAAATTAAATAATAGAATAATGGTAATAAAATAATAATAATAATAAAAAATATAATAAATAAAATGGTAAATAAATAAAAATAAAAGTCATAGCAACTTGGGTTAGAGACAAAAAAGTAAAAACTCAAACAAGTTTGAAAATAGAAAGTAACTATGGAGACATAGAAAAATAACTGCAACAAAAAATGGTTAGGGTTAGTCATGAACAAAAACAACATTACTGAACTAACAACAGAAAAGTTAGGGTGAAAACAAGGATAAGTGCAAGGTTAGGGTTAGGGTTAGAATAAAGACGAGACCAGTGAAAATACCAAGGACAGAAGTAGAACGAGACCATAGTAGAAGATAAAACCAAAGTAGAAGGCAAAACCTAGGAAAGTACCTTGGATAGAGGTAGGGCGAGACCAGTGACAACACTATGGACTAGTGAAGTCATAGCCAAAGGCGAGGCACTCAGGACGAGGCCAAAGGTCAGTGACACTCTAAAGTACAACACCATAACAAAAGAGTTCAGTCACTGGATTATAGAGACCATGATTGAGGTGTAGTTAAAAATAGATTAGGGTTAGTACAAGAATAAGTGTAAGGTTAAAGGTAAGTGTTCGGTCAGTGGGTAAGAGAGACCAGAGTTAAGGTGTAGTTAAAAACTGGAATAGAGTTAGTATTAGGACGAGACCAGTGGGCATTGACAGAAGTAGAAGGCGAGACCTAGGAAAGTATCCCGAATAAAGAAAGGGCGAGACCAGTAGGAAAGACCTGTGATAATACACAAGACAAGGTCAGACCAATGACATACTTAGCACCTCGTCAATAACGATTGCAGCGCCCTCTATATTAGCACACAAATTCCCTCCTGAACTAATTTGCATATTTTACGAAAAATTAGGGGAAAATGAAAATATTTTACAAAGAATGCACTACGGGGCTCCTCGTCAAAAGTGTTCTAGGGTAACCCGTTATACTACTTTCGTACACCACTTTTCCTATTCTATGCCCCACTTTGTAGACAGTCAGTAGACAACCATGTTAGCAGCCAGCGAGAGACGTTTGCGCTTTTTGACAGAACATTTGCGCTTATAAAAAGACATATATGCTTTTAAAGGTAGATGGACAGTAATACAAGGCGCATTCGATTGACGCATTTGCGAAACACAAATCGCATGCGGAATTGACTTGATTTTCAAGCCGGAATATTCCTTTATTGGCCTTTTCGTTGTGACGTCATAATAGATTAACATACACATTCCCGCGAATTAGCTCCCTTTTCCTATCAATATTGTCTATTTCGTAAACTATATAAAATATTTCTCTTAATCAAACGGTGGTAGATAGATTTTTTCTGCTCAACATATAGCTGAAGTGAATACCTATGAAATATCAAAAAATTAAAAAAATCTGTCATATAAAAGCTATACAATAAGCATGTTCTCACAGTTCCCTATATATTCTTTGTAAATATTGCTGCAAATTATTGAATTTGGCTTGATTTTCAAAACCTGATAACAGGAAAAGATGATAGGTGACATATCATATTTATTTTATTTTTTGAACAAATGGACTAAGAACTACAAAATATCTTAAAATAAGAAAATTCTGTCTGATATTTCTGTTAGACTCGAACTACCTTAAAAGGACAATTACGCTTTTTAGTTGGATATTTACACCTTTTCCAAAAAGAAAAAGACATTTGCGATTCATGTGTTTTCTGAATGCTTATGTCTCGCCTTCTTTTTATGCCATAATTGAAGTCATTTGAAATTATATGTATTCAGTGGAAGTAATTATTCGCCAGCCAGATATTTTCCCTATGTATTCCATATAAATCACTGATATATCTTCAAATCTCCTTAGGAGGATGAAATAGTAAACTATCAGTGATCAGTGATCACAACAGGTAAACAAAGGTAAAATAAAAAAAGGTGCAAATGGCTTTTTTATTTGAAACAGGTATGGATAAAATTAAAGCAGAAATGTCCACTGGAGTCACAGGTAAAAAAAAAAACCGCAAATGTCCTATTCACACAGCAGCAGTACTCGTCGGAAAACATTATAATAATATTACTGATTAATTAGTTGAACATACCTTGGTTTAATCGAAGCCGTCTTTTAAGTTAACTGCTATGTATGTAGTCGTTTTAAGTTATAGCCACATTACAAAGACAAACTTGGATTGCTATTACAAAATCAAACTTGAACAGGAAATATAAACAAACATCAAGTAAAACAAATGGTTCTTGAAGTGTTTCCCTTTTGTAAGTACTTAAGTAGATTTTGATTGTAAGTAATGCTTTCCCCCACCCTTTGTTGTGGTCGGTATCCTATTTTCCGACACAACATCTATTTGTTTTTTTTTAACTTTTCAATTTAGGATAGTTTTCTCTGAAATCATCAAGAAATTTTGAACAAAATAAAGTGGTTGTGTTGTTCAACTTTTAAATTTTATCAAACCGTTCAAGTTTAAATCTAAGATAATTGCAATTGAAACAGCTTCAAGTTGGTCCTACAGGTAAATACTCGAGAAGCGTCTTGATATTTCTGTAATGTGACACCAGCGGACGGAAGACCAAAGACACAACATACCAACAAAACACACAAACACTACAAATACAACAGTCAAAACTAAAGGACTAACAATGCGAACTCTCCAAACACAGAGTGACAACAGGTGCTCCGGAAGGGTAAGCAAGTCAAATGACAGCATATTTCAAATTAGTTTTAGATGGTTCTTGTGGAATTGCCTTATACGTTCACCTTTAAGACAACTTGGAACATAGTAAGATATTAACCGCAAGCATTTTCCCTTAAGCTACTTATAGATGTACAACCGAATCCCCTTTGCAGTTCAATCGTATTGTATATTTCATGTAAGGCCACACCAATTTGATTTATAGTTCTTTGGATTTTGCCGCACCAATTTTGACGACTTCGACTTTTTAAAATAAAAAAAAATTGCCGCATCCGGAAAATTTTCGCCCGCATCCCGCATCCGTTTTGGCATTTAGATAATGAAAAATTTTAATGCGGTTCCCAGTTCTCCGTTAAAAAATTGGAAGTATTTGGAAACAAACAGTATACAGACTGCCTCAGAGCGTGATTATGGATATTATGTAGTATATTGAACCACCAATTTCGTAGTTAAATGGCATTTTCAACCTTCGGTGTGACTGTAAACGAGCATGCGTGAACTTTCGGAATAGTAGTGTCACTCGAAGCTCCTCCGATGTATGCTTCTCATGCCTTGCGTTTCTCGAAATGCACCTCAGATGAAATATATGCAACTTCTAATCTTTTCTTTTATTGATATAAGGTACATTTGCAATGATTAAAATTGACTTGAAGCGCGATAGCGTGGTTCGTTTGTTGACAACTGTTCTTCGTACAAACGCGGACCTCGACGAGGACACCCTAACAAACATCGAGAAAATACCAGAACGACAGTTTTTAACTCGGCACTTGACTGCTCTAATGCTGGTAAACCACACGTATTTTGATATCGTTTTCAAGTACTACATCCCCTATCTTTTTTCACCTTAAGCGATATCACCAAAACGATGTCTGAAAGACAAGAGGTTAAATAAATCTAGTGTCTAGTTCTCGACGTAACCTCACTGAAAGACCATAAGGTTATTGGACTTCATTTTCAAGCTCCATTCATAAGGAACGGATAAAAAATACCATGAGATCCTTTGTTCTTATTTTCTTTCTAATTTGCATCAGGCATACATATGTACCAACTTTGAATGACACAAATCTGGAAAAGTATACTAAGCCTTGCCTTAATTGAAATATGTCTGCATTCCCAGAAATGCAGTTTTAATACAGGATAACCACATTTAACAATTTAACAAATTCCTTTAAGCAAATGTACATGACCAATTTTTAACTCTGCATTCTGAAGGTATATTTTTGGACCAATAAATTTTTGTCCAATTTAAATGAAATAGCCAGAAGGTAAGAGGCAATACATTAGCTCTATCCATCATATTCTGACAATGCTGTTAATATGATAATTGTATGGAATGAAGAATCGAGTACACTGGAACATCTTTCTAAATCATATTTCCATTTTGATACTGGGTAATTCATCAAAGCATACCCCCCTCTTCATAAGATCTTTCAAGTGACACCCCTTGGCCTTCCCTTGAAAAAGAACTCTCAAATGATGAGAAAAAACATGAAAATATGTTTGAAGGTTTTGATGAACCAAATTACAAGTTAAAAGCCAATTGCATGTTAGTTCAAGCATCACCTACTATTATTGAACTCGGTATCCTCCAAAAAACATATTTTATTTCGCTCGATGAAACTGGTTTTAGAAGAAAAAAATAAGTTAAAAAAATCGCTCGCTCCTAAAAATTGCATTCGCCTCAAAAATCATCCGTTTCCCGAAAATAAAATTATCAAAAAAATTTCGCTCGCTCGCCCCAATTTTTCACTGAAAAAAATCCAAAGAACTATAAATCAAATTGGTGTGGCCTAATCTATAACTGGCACTGTTTATTTAAAAAAATCCTTTAAGTGCCTTCGGATCATCATACAAATAAGGACTCGAAACAGTATCAATAATGAATGAGTATTGTACGAGATAAGATTGTAAGAAGATGGGAGTAGTCGGAAACGACAGCTAAACCCCTCGCCTGTAGCAAATTCAGTTAAAAGTTCAAAATATTCTCAAAAGCAGCATCACTCTCCATGAAGCATCCACTGACCTCAGATGAATGATGTAGTATCTCAGATATGAACCTAAACACAGACTATAACCTGAGTCATTGAAGCATAAAATGTAGGTTAAGGTGACCCGATTGTTATCTGAAGCAGCATCACCCTCCAAGATGCATCCACTGACCAAGGAAGATTGATGTGCCACATGTAGTTTTTCAGATATGAACCTTAACGCAAACTTTAACCTGAGTCAGTGAAGCGTGAAATGTAGGTCAAAAACACCCAATTATCATCTGAAGCAGCATCACTCTCCAAGATGCATCAACTGACCAAAGATGATTGATGTAGCACATGTAGTTTCTCAGATATGAACCTTAACACAAACTTTAACCTGAGTCATTGAAGCGTAAAATATGGGCTAAAGTGACCCAATTATCATCTGAAGCAGCATCATCTCCAAGACGCATCCACTGACCAAAGATGATTGATGTGCCACATGTAGTTTTTCAGATATGAACCTGAACGCAAACTTTAACCTGAGTCATTGAAGCGTAAAATGTAGGTCAGGGAGATCTTATTATTATCTTAAGCAGCATTACTCTCCAAGACGCATCCACCGATCTAAGATGATTGATATGCCACATGTAGTTTCTCAGATATGAACCTTGACATTAACTTTAACCCGAGTCAGTGAAGCGTAAAATGTAGGTCAGAGTGACCCAATTATCATCTGAAGCAGCATCACTCTCCAAGACGCGTCCACTGACCAAAGATGATTGATGTGCCACATGTAGTTTCTCAGATATGAACCTTAACGCAAACTTTTACCTGAGGTGGGACGAACGGACGGACACTCGGACAGACGGACGGACGGGCGACATGCTATATCCCCTCCCCAACTCCGTTGGGCGAGGGGATAATAAATGCATTTCATTTCGAACTACTGGATACCAAAAGATAAAGACCACATACAGCTGAAAAATTTCAGAATTGAACTATGTTTGCAACGATTTCAAAGATTAGATTTGATTTTTAACCCTACGAGCAAAACGCATTCGAAAGGTTCATGGCTCTTAAACATAAGGCAAAATAGAAAATAATTCTTTGATTTTACTGTTTTTAATACATTTTGTTAACCCAGAGTGCGATACTTTAAATGAATTGCCAAGAAAAAAAGTCTCAAGTGAAATGCTCCTTAGTATTTTTTTAAAAAAAAAATCTTCGTTTATTATTTTTATATTTTGCAAGTTTTCAAATAAAAATAATAAAAAAAAATTAGTTGAATATGGAAACGCTTAAGTTGAAAATCTAAATAACATCATGCAAGGACATGTGAAAAAAGTAATAATTTCATTATATATTAACATACAATTATATTTAAATCGAAGTATATTACGAATGTGCATATTTAAAACCCGGAAGAAAAAGTGCAAACTATCAAAAAATAATTACATGTCGATAGATTAAGGTAGTCTAAGTGTGTGGAAACTTATAGATCTGATGACTATGGTGATTTTAATATGGTATGAAGTAATATTTATTCTTATTACTATGTTAAAAAGAATATTTACTAAAAATATGTGGATGTTGCAATTTACTTACAAGAATTTTAATTCCAGTATAACCTCATTATCACAACTTACAACTGTTCAGCTAATACTCTAATTATTTCTGACTAACTCACAAACCTTCAAATAATACAATCTAGACTAGCTTTTACCAATTGTATCCCTTATAATTTTCTTGTGAACATGTTAAGGCTATTTCTGGGAAAAGAAAATCAATATGTCACGTTTTTTTGTTACTTAAACTAGCATAGTACTTAGATCCTTTGATACATGGACGTAGCGTTGTTCAACAGCATACACTACATTTTCATTAGTACACGTGAAACCATTTTTTAGTTAAAAAACGTTAGCCGGTCCTACTCCTTTATCAGTTTCCCAAGTAAAGACATATACCGAAATATGTGTAAAAGCTGAAAGAGAACAAATTACCAATAGAATCTAAATAGAAAAGCCAAAACCAGCTAAGGACAGAGTTATGCAGTCGGGAGATACTCTTTAGGTTTTAACAAAATTTTCTTACATTTAGATATTTCAAATTTTCAAATAAACTTAAGATTGAGTGGGCGGAGTTTGTTGGGGTAAATCTACTTTTAAGTTTAGTGCCAACATTATTTGTTATAAAAACACTGTTAGGACATGAATGCTTTAAGCATAGTATGGGCTAGATTATCGGAGGCAGTGGTATTACCTTTTATTTTTCTTTCTGTAAGTTACAACAACATTGCATATGTGACATCAGATATTTTGTAGTTATTAAATGATGACATTATTTAAAGTTATCAGACAGAAGTTTAAATTAGTTCCATGTATTACGGTAGATACATTTGTTCTCATTACAGTTGGAGATGGCAATAAAAACTTTATCTTGCTTGGAAGTCGCTGTATCACATCATGGTAACAATGAAATTTATTAGACATAGGTAACATATAGATTACACCACAAGATCCCGTTCATTACCATATTTTTCCACTAGAGATAGTTAAATTTTAAAATTTTAATTGCGAGGCTTGCCGAGCATTTTAAAATTTTTAAATCTAACTATCGAGAGTGGATAAAATATGGTAATAAACGGGATAAAGTGATGTAATCTTTTTCTCTAATGATCAATGATAAACACCGAGAATTGCATTCCGAATAGATTTGGCGGGAAATAGCGCGGGGTTTTATTCAACATACGTTGAATAAAGAAAATTTATCTAACGGGTCAAAACCGGTTTAAACTTGACATATCATTAGAGAAATACATTTTTCTGCTAACGGTACTCATATACAATTTTTATCCTTTATCTATAGAAATATGCAGATTCTTGAAAAAAAAGAGCCACAAAAAGTGTCATAAAACAACACTTCCTTTTTCATTTGGGTGAATGCCAGTAAGACCCATTTTTGGCCCAAGATTTACAATGAAAGGAAAACTAAGCAAACAGATGTCTTATGTTGTTGAAACATTGTAAAAATATAGGGCTTAACGAAAATGACAAGCTTTTTCCCATATCAGTATGATTCTCATGCCAATCAGTTAACTCAAAAGCTATGTTGTTTGGAAATCGTCAGAATTTCATTGATTTTTGCTGTTTTTCACACAGTTTTGTGTTTAGAAAAATGTTGGCACATCTGAATAACAACTTCCTATTTGGTCAAAATGTGAAAAATGATTAAATACATCATTTCTGAAAGTTTGAAGTTGTTGATTGCATGCGCCCTATATGAACTAAAAGAAAATTTGAACTGAGAACATTCTAAATAGCATATTTTCTTATTTTTCTTTAAAAAGACGGCTCCTTGTGATGTCACAGTGACGTCAAAATGAAAGTAATTTGTATTATTTGATGTTTTCTTTGTAGCTACATAAAAGTTTATATATAACCCATACATATCACACTATTTTACACAACTTGGTTTTTTGGGCCAAATATGGGTCTTATTGTCACTCATCCTATGCTACCATAACCTTATCTTTTCACAACAATAAAACTCAAAGTTTTCCTTCGGAACAAAGTACAGTTTTTACACATGAATTCAAAGCATTTCTAGGGCGTTAACTTGTACATAATGTTTAGTCAATGCCATACTCCACAAATCTTATAATTTCACTAAACAACGAATGAAATATACTTTTCATCTTATGTGGTACATATATCTGTCCTGTCTCTGAAGAGAATCAGATCTTGAAAATATCTCTCATTCATTAATGCTGTAATAGGGACTGCGAGAAAAGTGATAATTATACTTGTTTGTAGTACTAGATGTCTTAATAAAACATTGCCAGTGTATTATCTTGCACAACAGAAATGTTATTATGGCTGTCGACTTGATCAACACCCTTTTAAACAAAACTTATTTAAACCTCCCCACTTCGTTGGAATATTTCTTTTGAAAATACAATAAAATAACTACAAATATGAGGAGCACGATAACTTAAGGCCTGTTTGCCCTCGTGGACCTGGTCTGAAAATTTACGAGGATGTTCTTCTAGTGGTTCAAACCCTAACCCCTTTCCAGACAAATTTTGATGGATTTCTATAGGAAAAATGAAAGGATATGGAGTGAATGTACATGTGACAAAA